>JAWQFL010000015.1:0-42974 GCA_033442365.1 Creolimax fragrantissima | reverse complement strand
GCACGACACACGCACACACGCACGCACGCACGCACGCACACACGCACACACACGCACACACGCACACACGCACACACGCACACACGCACACACGCACACACGCACACACACACACACACTCGCATGCCACAAAGACGCACACACAACACACACACACATCCACGCGCTATGTATGTAATGTAGTGTGAATGCACACATGGTCCCATCTCTCGCTCATGTGTTTGCACCATGGCTAGAAAAGGAAAGTTTACAGTGAAAGTACCATCCAAGGGCAACCCTGTTGGTCCCCGCCCTCTACCTCTTAAAATAAGCACTGTCGTGGATCAAAAGGATCTAAAAAGCACGGGCGTAAGTGAATCATCTACCTCCACACAATTGCTTGTGAAAGGCCAGTCATCCGTCGATGCAGCCGAAAGCGCACACAGGTCCAATTACAACGTACCTGATGCCCGAAGCGATATCCCCGAATTCAATCGAGATATACCTGAGCCAGTCGCTAGTATTTCGTCCCATAATAATCGACATCATAGTACGTCCACATCTACAGTAGTATCAGTTCCGTCTACTGCAACGAACCATGGTACCCATGTCGCATCTCCTGTGGTAAGTTCTCATACCAATGTATTTTTATATGTATTCACACAGATGTAATGTTAAATATAACACTGCCGGTGACTGATTTCATTGCCGTGCAAAGATTCATTTTTTTCGTGTGTAAAAAGACTTATTACGGGCGATTTCTGTATGTATACATTGTATCTCTCTGAGAACAAAAGGTGAGTGTTTTAGTTGCATGGTGCACGAAAGTGAACTGATTGATGTAGTGGTTCCTTGTAACTCTCTTAATTCTTCTCGACTGAAACTTCATTGCTGTGAAGTTGTATCGTCCCCAAGTGTATGTTTGGCGTATCCAGGTCTGTGGTCAACGTCTAGACTTTTGCATATTTACTGCACTCGAACCAATGAATATCAATATTAATATCTATATGTGTATGTAACAGGCGTCGCGAGCAGGTGCGACATCCCGCAAACGCCAACGCTTTGCGCCAAAGATCGTGGCCTCGACCAAATCTAATAGTATTCGTAGCGCCGGTACAACGACATCTGATTCAGTACCTGATCAAAACCTAGATTTAACAACTCAACAAGAACATACATCTGGCAGAAACATCGTGCCTGCTCAAGTGCACAAACCAAGTGCTATACATTCTGCAGCGACTCCTGTTATTGCCAAGTTGGTTACTGTAGCTCAATCTCTTGTACGAGTAGTTCCTGATGCGGCAGATACAACGAAAGATTTGGCTGTGCAGTCGGTACAGAAGGAAGATACTAGCGAGCAGTCTGATTCACTAAACATTGCTGCCGTTGTGTCTTCGCGGAAACGCAGAACTCATGCGGCTGTGCCAAATGGTATGCTTATATCGAACTTCAGTAGATGTAATAATTTCCGCCTCTCTAGTTAATCTTTTTATCAATAGTTTTGTATGTACCTAATGCTCACTCACACTTGTTAATTGTAGATAGCGCGAAGAATGATTATTCGGTCAAAAAATCCCGCAACCTTGTGAACATAACGCAACAGAAAACTCCAGAAACAGTAGTAACGCGTAAACGAACGAGCGAGAAGCAACGGAAGAGGAATATAGGGAAAATAGGTTTACACTCTACTCAAGGTATTACATTTGTATGTGTTGGTGGGTTCGACTGTTGATTTTCGCGTGCAAAGTTAGTAAATTTGGGTGCAGTTGATCTATGAATTGCACGTTTCAAAGTCATTCTTAATTCCCACCCGAGTGTTTGAGTGTTGTAAAATAATTTGTCGCGGTCATCTAAGAAAAGAGATGTCTATTAATTATATGTCAAGCTCAATTGTACGTTCGGGCTTCGGTTAGATATGTATATGTTGCCCTATATATACCATGAGTAAGGGTTCCATTCAATCGTGCAGAAACATCCAAAGACTTGGAAGGTGAAGGTTCTGACAAAGTGAATAACAGAAGGCAGGATAGTGATAGCGTCAGCTATATGGCATCATCAAATATAGTCACCAGGGCAAAGAAGATTAATCGGTAAGTTGAAATGCAGCATGGAGATGTAGTATGGTTTTCCAAACGCAATTGTATGAGAGATAAAAGTGTGCAGAGTTGTACATATTCCAGCGCTAAACTTGAACACTAAGATTGGATTGCTCCTACTTCATAACGTTCAGCCTTCGGATTATTTACTAGTTTGTGCCTTATGGCTAGGATGTAATTTTCGTGGGCTCACAGTTTAACATCGTTAAAACCACTCCAATCTCATTGTTTTCTACTCTTACTATATCCCAGGAACCTAATGATACAACAAGAAGCAGTGGAAGATGATATTGCGTCTCTGTCAGTAGCCATAGTGCCAATAAAGAAAAAGAAGAGACGCATGGAGCTCGTGGAGAGTGTTGCCAGCAATACACTTATGAAAGATCTGCTCTATATCAATCCTGTTGATAACCCCACAAAGGCATGTGCCAACATGATAAAGCATAGTGTGCATCCTAAAAATACTGCCCAGAAGTGAACATGTTGACAAAGACTTCGTTGAAAGCGATACAACTTTTACTTTTCCGTTGTATATTTTATCTCTACCTTGGATTCTTTAGTCTACACATATTGCGTATGTTTTAGCCGATATACTAGGTTCCTGTTTCTTATATGTGTACCTACACTATCCCACATTGTTCTAACAATTGGACGTTCTATTTATATGTACACAGAACGAGGCGCAGCGCCGGGAACGGAAACAGGCGCGTTCGAAAATGACCGAAGTAAGGAGAGAACAGAGGAAAATTAAGACCAAGATAAACTGTTTAAAACTTAAAATAGTAAAACTTCAGGAAAGGTATACCAGTAGACAGTGATGTGTGCAAGCTCAATTTTCATAGAAGAAGTACAAAAATTATATATATTTTTCTTCTCAATTAAGTACACAATGTATGCGTTGAGAGCAAG
The DNA here is from genome assembly GCA_033442365.1 of Creolimax fragrantissima. Taxonomy (NCBI): domain Eukaryota; class Ichthyosporea; order Ichthyophonida; genus Creolimax; species Creolimax fragrantissima. The sequence continues at coordinate 39,990 of JAWQFL010000015.1, read as the reverse complement.
AACAGGAGTTTAATATGTACTATTTACTTTATGTCATATAGCCATACAAAGCTCGCCGTATTGCCTTATAACTCATCCCCTAGTTGACTGTATATTTCCTGTATTTCTGTTGACAGTGGCGACTCAAAAGAATTACGTGAGATGGAAGAGTCGCTCGCAATATTAGAAGAAGAGGTATGAAAACAAATTGGTTATAACGTGTATCTACTCCCACGCCGAATAGGTAGAGGGGGAGAAGGGAGGGTTAACACATAGTGATTTAATGTTTTGTTCTGCACTTGCGCCGAAAACGTGAAAAGTAACTGGTGGCTGAGGGGGAGAGTAATTATGTGTATTATACCCCACCTTGCACTTACACTCTTTTCTATATTTAACCCAGCCACGCCTACTTTTCTAAATCAACGTACTGTTCTACAACCTAGAAAACAGAGTATGACGCTCAATATGATGAACATGAAGCTGAGTACGATCAATTGGCACCTAAGCCATTGCGGAAAGCGGGCCAGCGTGGTCGTATGCTGCCTTTGGAAGACAAACAAGCTGCAATGCCCGAGGTATGCATTTGTGTTCAGCACCATTGGCGTATATATGTAAAAGTAAAAATATTATAGATTTCGATGAGAGTATGCATTACAGATATCTTGTAATTATGAAACAACTTAGCTATCTGCGCGAAAACCAATGTTGTACATGTCTCGAATGGAACTTTTGATCTGTCATTCACATAGTGTAGTACTGTGTATAGTTCTTCACTTCTATATGATATCGTTGAAAAACAAAATGTGCATATAAAGGTCCGATTTGATGAGAACGGAGAAATTGTCGTTGATATGGAAAGCCTTCACTCTTCCGTCGTTGACGGCACTTTTGGGGGCTCAGCACCGCAGAATATCGTGTACGAGGATGATGAGTCTGTGCATGTAACTTATCACTCGTATGCAAATTGGGAAAAGACTGATAAATGGAGTAAGGAGGATACAGAAGCATTCTACGACGCTATAAAGGTGTTTGGAAGTGATTTTAGCTTCATACACACCAAGGTATGTATTTTGTTTTTGTCTGGGTTTAAGTTTCGTTATTCGACGTACAGAGATTTCTGTAGTTGAAGGTACTTGGTGAGCTCCATCTGAATATCTAGTTTTCCCCTTTCTCTTAAAGGTTTATATAATATTTTGTATTCTCTGCACCAGTTTCCTGATCGTAGCCGCGGGCAGGTTAGAAACAAGTTCAAGAGGGAGGAGAAAGTCAATGGAAAGTTGGTATGTAGATGTATGTATTGACATGCTGTTAATTTCTGAATCTTGGTGGTCATCTTTGTCAGCTGTATTATTTGCGAGAATGGCAGCTTTCACAATGAATTGATTCGTTCGTATAGTAGCCGAAATTATATTAACAGAAACGCACATTATACTCATTACCACTTGATCGCACGTTTTGAACGGTCTCTGCATGTACGTATCTGAATAGATCGACAGCCTTTTGAAGGAACACGTTGAGGTGTCGCGCAGGCTCACATCGTCGATTTCATCACTACCAGCCTTTGGAATAGCCACGACGAATATACGTAGTGTCGATGATTACCATACCCTACAGTCTAGTGAACACAGCTTTGGAGCTTTTGCCGATGATCACAACGATGAAAGCGAGCATGCTCGTGTTGGCGAACCGTTTGTAGAGCTGGACATGGACACCATGTTGGGGGTGATGTCGTAATACTGGAATGAATAGTGACGGTCGCGTTCATACAGAATGTATCTGGTAGTGACATACCTCGCAACTGTATGAGTTAAAGTGTCGAAATGTATTACATAACGTACGATATGTCGTGTCTTCGCGCGGAACCCTATTTATCAAGGCCAAGTCGTAAATTGTTAAAGTGACTTTTTTTTTTGTCACGAAGTAATTTCTTGCACTCTAGTATATCGGAAGCACGGATCGTTTGTCGCAGCTACGAGAACAAGTGGGTTTCTTAGGCAACCAAGGATAAGCGTTTTAGAGATTGCTCTTGTCTGCTAGTATCTATTAAGTTTCAGTCTGGACGGAAAAGTCTGATTTTCTTCACAAATACAAACACAAACGTTGGGTTGAGCAAAGGTTGCAAAGTTACTGGCTAATTCTGTCCAAAAAAAAAACTGTTACCTTCCTTCTTGTGCTGGTATGGGACAACCCGGGTGCGTAGTTGACTTTCACACAGCCAATGTTTAGTCTTCGATTTGTCGCATTGAGGTTTACAGGTATTTCTAAACCAAAGATGCAAAGAATTGTATTAGGGGATCCAACGACACACGTGTTCTCGGAAAGGAATGTGAAATCGTTATTTCTGTTTCTGAGAACCAATTGTAAACACATTAGTTCTCCCTGAGCAGTTTGAGTATTTTGCCCCCTGCTCAGCACGTAGTATTTCACTGCGTACGATAGTTTCGCAACCTAACAATAAGTTTTCCTTTGCCCGAAACCATGTATCAATTAAATCCGAGTAAATTTAGACATTTTTATGCATTGTTGTTAACCAGGAAATTCAATATGATAGTCACCAGCGCGGACTTTGTGTTAGTATATTTGCAAAATCCAGTCAAGAGAACTTCTTTCCCCCTGTATTTATATTCGTCAACTCTATGGGGTTTTTAGGTATCTATTGTGTTAATCATCTCTTGCTATCGCAATGCTGAGTACTCAAAGCAGTTGCACGAGATTGCCCGTAGTGAAACAGTGCACGTATAGCAGGAACTACATAATTGGCATATACATATGCGAAACAGGGCATTCCAATTTTAAAGAGAGTTTGTTTTTATGAACCTAGTTGATTCGTTGAAAATATATCCTGATGTCCTTGTATCCCATCGAAACTGTGGCCTAAAATTCTCCCGTGTGATGAGTGAAGGTTCCTTCCTATTTAAACATCTACATATGTCGGAGAGGAATCAATCGTTGAGTAATTTTCGATTGCTATTCATGTACGACCATAGCCTAGATAGAAGTAGGATACGCGACCCATATTTTACCCGAAGCAAACATACTTGTGCATTCCAAATATTAACGGCAATGCATAATCTTACCGGTTGCGACAGCTTGGACATAAGCGCAAGGAAGAGCAGACCCGTTTTTACGTAGCGAAACAGGTTTACCATGAAACCAAAACTGGGTCCATCCTTTGTATTATACTGTTCTCTGTGTTGCATGAATTAGCATGTGTTGAATGAGTTTTATTGTGTACGTACCACGGTGCGTCTGCAAAAGGATGTCTATTACAGTGCTGACGTGCTCTTCAATCAGTACGTCCGTGTGTTGCGTGGGTGCTCTGTGTATTGGATGAATGTTAGTGCTTACTTTTGCAAGGTAGTATCCCACATTTCGAGACATGTTTCTATTGCCTACTTCTACCGTTATGCCTTATTTGGATATATCTATAAATAGTAAATCGATAAATTGCCGCAGAGAGCAGTATAAACAAACCATGTGCAAACTCAATTAAGCATCATATTCGCACAATTGACGCATATCTGTCCTCCGCAATATGTGCCGAAGGGTTAGATTGCTCGGATGTTGGGGTATACCCACCACATAGGCGGGCGGGCCTTTAACAGACACGCGGAAACGAAATTTCAATCTCGTTTCAAAAACATTCTTACATACACGTTCTCCGAAAAATGTACTCACACGCACACTGCTAGTGCTTATACATTTTGTGTGTATGTGTGTTTGCATAGGTAAGTATACACCTGTAGTCTTACAAATACAAGCGCGTGTGTTTCTGCATTATACCGATGATTATAAACTTCAGCCTCCATATTTATCTTCTCGCTCAATTTTGTTCTTTCATTTGTCATATTACACTCGAGTTTGTACAATTGTAAGTATATGTGTGTATGTTGAGTGAGTACATGTGTGTGGTTTGCGTATATGTAAATACGTTTGTCCATAGATCCTTACATACTTGAAAATGGATATCCCCGTGATGTGGTTGTTGAATTATGTGAAAAGAAGATATATCTACGGTCATTCTGCCCACAATAATACATACTTAGGACGAAAGCTTGTTGGGAGTGTCAGTAACTAAGGTTTCACGCGCTATACACGGAGCACGTGCACGCGATACTATCATGAATGATAGTATGCATCGATATACTTGTTAAACACAAGTATATCGCTGATCGTCTGGTCTTGCAATTCCTCCTCGATACTTGAGCTCTATTTTCACTTTTCATGCGCACCTCTCTAAGCAATTGTCGTTTATTAGTTATAAACTAGAACAAGAGAGTCGACTATCTGCGAGAATTGTATGTGAAGGTATAACCAGATTGTAAACGCTTAATCTGGTCTTCGTGTGCGAGAACGTGCTATTATGTGTACGTCCACATTAGAGTGGCATGAATGTACATAGTACGTAACTTTTGTCGAAAGTATGCGTAAGAGATGTGATGTTGTGCAATAGACGTTTATGAAAGTCCTTGCGTAAAGCCTATGCTGTTGTGTGTTGTAAAGACATGACCATACACACATACGCAAAGGTACCTGTGCATATTATCACAGTAAACACATGCGCATACAGAGTTTACCTTCACTGGTAGAGGGTTCACAAGAAAAACGATTTCATCGATATTTTCATATTTGTTGTCTTTTGCACGAACTATTTTTATCTGCAGTCTTAACACTCCACAGCACGCTGGTATCGCTGTTTTCACTCAATTTAAGACATAGGAATACAAGATACGTGTATACAAACGTGTATTGTATACACAGACGCAAAGCCACTCGAAGCAATCTGAACGACACACAATCGTTCTTATCTTCACTCGATTGTATAAATATGCGAGTGTATGTATGTAGTACAAGTGAAGATAAATCACAAAACACCAAAAACTTAGCAAAGCAAGCATATGCCCCGAAACAAGGTCAGCCGTTCAGTAAATTATAAGAGTACTAGCGCCCTTGGGTGCAATAGCAGAACGCGTGTCAGGTAGTTGTGCTTGCACACACATGTATATATCAATCACTAAGCTTAGGTTTGTACATTTATGTAATACACGACTATTTCGTCTACATTTGTTTACTTGGTATAATCGAAATGGGTATGTGTATACATACTTGAAACACATTCGTGTGCAGTTCTTCCTGGATTCTTTAAGAAATATGAGATAATTCTGTTTGGAAATGTTCGTCGGTTCTCGTGCGTTGCACATAATGTGTATTTACATATACGTATATAATATATATTTTCAAGTGTCTTATGAAAACATTGTCACTTGAGTGTCTAGCCCCGCACCAATGTAGAGGCATGTTTATATGTCTTACATTGTTTCGGTGTCAAAATGTGCAAACGTCGGTAGTTTAAATATTCACTTGCGCTTTCATTACATGCATATATATTCTCACTCGTATCGTGAACTGTCTATGTAAATAAGTACGTCAGTAATGATACACATCCACTTCGCTTGTTCTACATTATACATAAAGCATCTTGCGAGTTGGAGGGGAATATTGAAAACATGGTCTAACTACATTGGTTACTGTTAATAATTTCTATCATCACTTGTAATATTAAATGTAAAACATCGCATCATGGTCATAAAATGGTAGACTTGGGCTGTTGGCATATTGGATAGCTAACTTTAGGCCTTTCTATCTATCCATGGGCAAGAAATGACCGGAAACCTTTACTGAGTACGAACAATGCTTAATAGTTAGACGATTAAAGTGCACTTGGCAGGGGGCTAATTTTCTATACTCAACCTGAAAATCATAATTTCAAGCTTTAGTACCACTCAAACGTTGAATCTTGCGTGGGGATCAAAAGTTTGAGTACTTGAAACAAATTATCCCAGATGCATATTCTTAAAATCTACACAATCAATCAATATATATTATGAGACGCAAAGACAACAAACATAATTCAACGAAAGTCTTACGCATGATATACTTGCAAGTCGATTTATATATCATGTTCATGCGGTGTAAGATATCACGTTGAGAGGGCACTAATAAAATCATAAGCAAGGGGTACTACTTACATGTATAGATTTTGTAAATATTTTTCATACACTTGAGGCAATTGCCACTACCATCGTTGACGATGGAAAGTAGACCAGCCGCTAAAGAAACACTCAAAAACATATACTACTTTTGTTCAGATTTAATATTCCGACAAGAATTCCGTTTGACAGCTTGGTAGACGTCGATAATATGATATGTTATAAGAGTTGTTGTCCAATGTTACAAGTGAGATGATAACATCCTCACGTACGAGACAGGCAGCATAGAAATACCTGGCTCAAATCAACATTTCCCATATGAGGTATCAACGTACGATCACGCATTCACTGCAATAGAATAGAGGAATTCACAAATGAGTAAACAAAGAGCAAAAAATATCCGTACTATCAGAAACTTACAAATTCACACACATACTGTATAAGGAAACATCTAGCTGATCAGGAAGCGGTGTAATCTCAACTTCAAACCGAGATTGCACCTCGTTTAACACATCTGAATCCTCCTTAGAACTGACGAATGAAATTGCAAGTCCTTTCGTTCCGAATCGACCTGCTCTGGCAACCTATTTCATACGACAGCATAGCGAAGATGAAGATTTTCTTTTTAGATATTTCTATGCTATTTACCACCAAAAATACCATTTTCTTTCAAGATTCAAAATATAAACTTACTCTGTGCAGATATGTGTCTGACGCGTCGGGCATGTCAAAGTTAATAACAATGTTGATACGTTCAATGTCGATTCCGCGACCAACAAGATCTGTGGCAACTAGGATACGCTTTTGAAAGTCTTTGAACTGCTTGATCTTGTCGAGCCTATAATAAGAACAGAAGTATATGAACAAGGTCAAAATGCGCCAATACATGAGGGAAAAAGTCGCTTGGTCTTTACAGACACCAACAAAGAGTTACGGACCGTTCATCTTGAGTTAATCCGGTGTGAAGAGCGATCGCAGGGAAGTTACACTCGCAGAGAAGATTGCACAAGGCCTTTGCACGCTGAACGGAGCGTACGAAAATGACCACTTGATTGAATTCGAGAGCATCGAGAAGATCTGTTAGCTTGCGATTTTTAGCGTTCTCTGTGATCTTTACATAGTGTTGCTGAAGACCGTGTAGGGTAAGCTTGGTCTCGTCATCCACGTATATTTCCATTGGCTACAAATATAAAGCGACGAATATCAGTTTTGATGTTTGGAGATGACTGTGGAACAGACCAAGTTGTTGAAACGTCGAAACGCATACACTCCGCAAGATACGTTTCAAGTAAACATATAAATAGATATAGTAATCAGTCGTAACACCCACGTCCACTTACGTCGCGCATAAACTTTTTGCAAATAGGCCTGATTTCCTTTGACAGCGTTGCGCTGAACATCATCACTTGCTTCGATTTGGGACTTTGTTTAAAAATCATTTGCACATCACGACGCATATCGAGGGACTCAAGCATCTTGTCGCACTCATCCAAAACAAAATGCTTGAGCTTTGACAAGTCTAGCGACGGTTTTGGATTTCCGGTACTTCCTGTAGCAAGAGATAAAATTCGACCGGGAGTTCCCACCACAACATGGGGATACGCCCTTTCGTCCTTCAAGATCTTCTCATCCAGAGCCACGCTGACACCTCCAAAGAACACGGCGGTGCGTACACCTTCCATATACTTGGAGAATCGATCGTATTCATTCTTGATCTGGAAAGCCAGCTCACGAGTGTGGCACATAACAAGAACATTGACTTCGCCATCAGTGATTTCCAGCTGTTGTAAAGTAGCGAGGACAAACACGGCAGTTTTACCCATCCCAGATTTCGCCTGACAGATTACATCCATACCGAGGATGGCTTGAGGAATGCATTCGTGCTGCACTGTTATAATTATGTTAGAATATATATTATATGTCAAAATTCAGGTATATTAGTTGGTTGACACACACTTTGGACTGTCACATGTTTCTGTTTCTCTCCTCTTCTCAGGTCGAATCAATCATGGGATATGGTCTAAAAATGTAAGACGTTCAGTTTGCCTCCCGAAGAAAGAACGTGCAATTGGAGGGTAATTTGAAAAACCAGGGAGTAGTGTTTAGATTGAGCTGAAAAATAGTAAAACCTGCATTCCTGTACGAATCGGGGTGCTCATTGTGTTAAGGTGTACCTTCAGACGGATGTTCAAAACCGCAATCGACAATCGACTTTAGAAGCTCGGGCTTGAGAAGAAAGTCTCTGAAACCAGATGTATGGATTCCAACGTAACCTTTCTTTGCAGTAACACCATCGGTCTTAGCTTCCTCGGTGGTCTCGATTACGTCTTCCTCATAGTCGAGGAGTTCTTCATTTACGTCGGCCATTCTCTAAGAAGTTTGTTGGATCCAATCAGAGACAAATGGCTTTAACAAGTGTGCAGGTGAATTAATACGAGCGACGAGAGAGACAGTCTGTAGTATCTCTTGTCAAGATGATCTTCCCGTACTCTTCTGGTGTGAGGCTACTATAAAATATATAAACCGACACGCCAACTCAAAATGTATACTAACTGTAGTCGTGAAGATTAATGGTGCTGGCTCGGTGACAAGTAAATCATTGTTTGTAAAATGTTGCGTAATAATATATCTTCACGTCAAAACCATTACTAACTGACTATATCTGTGCTTACCAGGTAGGGTATAACTTTTTCTAAAAGTTATAAACGTAGGCTCTGTTCCACTACAACGAAGGTTACTAGCATGTATACTGGACAACAAAAAAAGTTGTTTGTGTGCGCATGGCCGGTAGGCAGGTAGGCAGGCACGAACCAACACTTAAGTCCCGCAGGTCATGGTCACTCATGGGTGGTCAGTCAGTCAGGCCAGCCAGCCAGCCAGCCAGCCAGCCAGCCAGCCAGCCAGCCAGCGATTCAGCTACACATAGACACACACACATACACTTCCTGTCCCCTCACCCTCAAACCCCGCATCACAAGCCCACGGATCACTGACCATCGCCACACTCGCACTGTAGGTAGTAGTATGTAGTAGTAGTAGTATGTAAACCCTCTTCAGTGGTATTTGAACCGAACCCCAACCCAGACCCCCAGCCCACCCACCCCAGCCAATTCTACACCCACCCCAGCCAATTCTACACCCACACTCATCCACTCTACGTACTTCCCAGTGATAGTCTTCTACACACCTAAACCCTACCACATTTCGAAGCCCCCCTTAGCGAGCACAGTACAGCACAGCACTGGGTGCTACATTCATACATATATAAATTTCATACATGGATACATATATTATACATATATATATATATATAACAATACTTCGACTGGGTCCAACCGTACGTATACATGTCGACTGCCTGACGTGGGCTAAATTTTAGTTTTAGTTTAGAAAACTGCGCGCGTTCTTGTGCAGAAAACAAAGTTTTAAGTGATGGTGGCGATTGAAGCGTTTTCACTGGTAGGTGCACTTTCCCGAAAGAAATGGATTGTAGGCTTCACCCGTTGTAGTCTACAGCATCTAGAGCGAGCGAGCAAGCATCACAAAAAAAAAAAAACAACCCTGAAAAAAAAACAAACAAAACAATATTTTCCCTTATTTATTCAAATCTGAATATACATCTGAACCAAAGATACGAACACAGTTCGTTATTTTACACTACTACCCACAACAGGAACAACTACCCACAACAGGAACAACCACCCACCCACTCACTCAGCCACCCACATTCTTAAACGAAAAAGGGTACCATGACCACCAACTGTTTTTTTTAAAAAAAACTCTCTTTTGCAACTTTGGTCGGTGAATGGATTACACTATACCGTATCGTAACGTACATAAAAGTCAAAACAATCACGCCATTCTTTATAGATGTTCGTTCCTTCCAACTAGAGACTCAATATTAATCAACCTGGTGTGAATTAGCGACACCGCGTTTAATAAGTACTCAACTGGTGCTTGCAGCTGGTCAAGCTATAGCTATAGCTAACTCAAGAGTGTTTGTTTAGTTTTGAAAAGCCATCATAACGGCATAACACAGCTGGTTACCTACTATCACAGTGGCAAGAACAACCTATTCAAAGAAATGAATTATACAGCGGCTGGATGAATTACTTAACAGGTGTGGACGTGGGTGGATGGATGGATGGAGGGATGGATGGGTTGGGGTAGGTAGGGTTTTTTTGTGGTTTGTTTGAGGTGTTAAGGGCTGGGGGGGAGGTTTGATATACTAACTGTTTGCTTGTACAGACTTTTAACGAGAGAGATTTATCCAAACCCTTAAACCTGAATAAACCCTATTGGAGGATGTGAGCAAGTCAACAGCTCAAGTATTCCACCAGGAGATTTTATTGCATCTGATCACGTACGTAGTCATGTTTTGCTGCCAGTGAGTGTAGTGCCTACTTGTGTACGTGTTTATTCGTACCTCACAGCAATATAGACACACAGCCTTTACATCAGTGCGTCAGCCCGGTCTACCTTGGATAGCTTGCAGCTACCTTCTTGGCTAGCTGGCGGGTGGACTGACTGACTGACTGACTGGCTGGCTGTTCGTTCCAACCTCACAACCAGTCAGTCCATCAGCTTCTTTTTACCCTCCTTTCCACATACATCCCACTAACCAACCCTCAATCCTCCCCTCCCGCCCACCACTAAACCCTCTCTGCAGGTTAGCTTCAAGGCTGTACAGGCTGTAATAGCTGTATTGGGATGTACTGGACTGTATTGGGCTGTATCGGTCGGCGTTGTACTGAAAGATATCTTGTTTTCCAATCGACTGGCCTCGAGGTGAGAAACAAAAAGAATAACAAACTACTTTGTTAGTTTGGCTGATTGCTGGGTCGGGTGCGAACGAATAAGACAAACAAAATGTGCAACAACGAACTATCTATCATTTAGTCTTACACTCCTCATTTTTAACTATTCCCTAATAACAAAAAAACATGTCCACCGACAGAGAAGACTGTGTCTACAAGGCAAAGCTCGCTGAGCAGGCCGAACGCTACGATGGTAAGGAGATTTACCTTGGTTCTTCATCATGTGTATTACGTGTTGCCATGCTTTGACGGAATGGAGGTTGAAACGATTACTTTCATCTTGTTACATTTGCATCAATGTTCCTTTGTATTCGTGTCTGTTTTGATTTTGCTATCGAGAGTAGTGTTTGTTACAACGCACGATGTGAACAGTGTAATAAATTCCAAACTTACATTTGAACTGTTTTTGAGTGCAATGTAGTTGTGAGCGGGTAACCCGCACTTTTATGTAAATTCTACAAATACTTAACTTTTTGCGTTCTTTTTCCTGGTCTACTTTTAAACGATAGAAATGGTCGAGGCCATGAAGAAGGTTGCTAGTCTTGGTGAGCAGCTAACCGTTGAAGAGAGAAATCTTTTGTCTGTTGCCTATAAGAATGTCATTGGTGCAAGGCGTGCCTCGTGGAGAATTATCTCTAGCATAGAGCAAAAGGAAGAGAGCAAGGGTAACTCTAACAAGGTTACTATTGTTAAGGAATACCGCCAAAAAATTGAGAAGGAACTTGAAGATATCTGCGCTGGTGTGTTGTTTTTCTCGTTTAGTGCGATTTTCTGAATGTTTCGTATTGTTGTTTTATTAATCGGAGCTATTTTTACATAATTATCTTCACATACTAAAGCTTTTTGTCTTGTATTCAGATGTCATGAAGGTGCTTGATGATGATCTTATCCCCAATGCTGAGAAGGGAGAGCCCAAGGTATTCTACTACAAGATGAAGGGTGACTATCACCGTTACCTTGCCGAGTTTTCGTCAGGAGACAAGCGAGGTGCTGCCTCTGACGAGAGTCTACAAGCTTACAAGTCTGCTTCTGGTATGCTACGCTAGATATAAACAGTTTTTCAGTGCTGTACATGTCCGATTTACACTATATATACTTTTATGTGAATATTGAATAATTTTCCTTTTTCTTTTTCTTCTTCTTCTGCGTTGTAGACATTGCCACCACAGAGCTCCCTCCTACCCATCCAATCCGTCTTGGTCTTGCCCTCAATTTCTCGGTCTTCTACTACGAGATCTTGAACTCCCCAGACCGTGCGTGCCAGTTGGCGAAACAGGCGTTCGATGATGCCATTGCCGAGCTAGACACCCTCAGTGAGGAGTGCTATAAGGACAGCACCCTCATTATGCAGCTTCTCCGTGATAACTTGACGCTCTGGACATCAGACATGCAAGGAGATGCAGAAAGCAAGGAGAGTGAGGAGAAGAAGGAAGAAGAATAACTGTTGGGGTAGTAGCTGTGAAAGAAGGATGATGACTCCCTCGATCGGGAGTAAGACCACTTAAATAAACTGTTGATCAATCAAATACAAAGACGCGAGTGCGATGTCGGAAGGATTTATGATGCCTCACAGGGCCGTGGTAAATTCTATTTTGTGTGTATGTGCTCAGCAGTTTGATATCGCCCGTGTTGTTTGTTCGTTGTCTATTGTTATTCGTGACTAAAGCATTACAGTACTTGATTAGTTCTGACCCAAGCATGTCTTATAAAAAACTAATACAGCAACCTTATTCCGCTTGTTTTTATTAATGGTTTTCGTGAAATATGGTTAGTTTGTACCCGCGAATGTAGAAAAGAAGCGTAATGTCATTAGTTTCAATAAACTGTAGACAAACCTACTCATTTTCCCGTTTTGGAAAGACCATTTTATGTTTAAAGGGGTGGTTAGGATGTCTTGCATACCCTGACGGTTAGAACAAGTTTATGAATGATTCAATTACACTGCACTTGGAAGACTTTACCCCTATCGATCCATCAGTACCCTTCCGAGTATAAGTGCATGAGCAACGAGTCGATACTGAAGACAACTCTTAACAACATATACAGTTTAAACCCTACATTTTGAGTGACGACAGAGAAAGAGCCACAAAGCATTAAACCGCGAGAAAAGTATCTTTTGCCTCTTGTGCCTGTCTGTTTGTGACTTCTATATATAGTGTATGGCGGTCATTTATCAAATGCTGCACATAAAATAATTTGTAACAAGAGTGAAAGGCTCAAGTTCAACGTTGCGGAAAAGTGCTCCATATGTCTTCTTGTTGAGAAGTTCCAAGAAAATAAATTTTGTGAAGGACAGGAAAGAGCACAATCCTAAAAAGGGAGCTAAGAACCGTAGCAGTACAGCAGTATGATATGCTTGGGTGCCTATGGAGTTGCTAGTAGAATGCCTGACAATTCGGTTGTTATGGAACAAGAAATGCGGACATTAGAAGGGGAAGGTTCCGATGTTATTTGTTGCCCCTGCTATTGTTACGTAGAGGGAGAGAGGTGGGCTTTGAAGGTTTGGTGGTCAAATATTCATACGGAATGTACCAATCTCTTCAATGAGTTGATTTAAAATGTTTCGCTTACACTACGTACAGGCGTTCCTTCAAAACTACTTGAGATTGTACTTTACACTCGAAAAGATGTGAACTACGTACCTCTTCGTTGTGAAAGGTGAAAGACATAGTATTTTGCTTCTTGTTTATACTTGAGTAGTAGTCTGAAGATAAAAATATTCACCAGTGAAACGAGGTAAGCAGTCCATGGTACACTCTCAGACATAATTGGCAACGCCTTTTGCACTGTACACATACAAACCAATGTTTTCTCTTGATAGGAATGTAAACGAGCAAACAAAACTCCGTGAACAAGCTGTAAGTGCAGGGAAAGTGTGACGTATAATAGCACCGACAGCATTATCTATGGACATTTACTTCGCCTGTGCGTCATGTTACCCTCACACTAAAGACAAGTCATTTAATGGAGTTTGTATGACACGATTTACATTTAGATCTTCACAAAAATTGTTAACCAGGTTGTGCATACTAGAAAGTATATTGCGATAATTTCATGAGAAGATGTGAAGTATAATCGCAGTGACAGGCATTATCTATGTACATTTACTTCACCTGTACCGTTCTGTTACCCTCACTCTAACTATGCAGACAGTTCATTTAATGGAGATTATATGACACTATGAACACCTTAAGTCTTTACAAAAAATCATTGTTACTAAGTATAAACAATATTTTCACATTATAGTAAATTATGACACATTTTTACACACGTCAAGTAATACACAATATTTATCGTTTTCGTCCGCCTCCACGGCCGCTTCTACCTCCTGAAGAGCTACCACCACGACCACTCATTCCACCCATCATTGCCTGCATATCTTCTGGGCTCATGCCTCCCATTCCCGGAATTCCACCAGGTGCGCCTCCCCCACCTCCTAATGCCCCCATGAGATCTCCTAATCCTCCCATACCTCCCATACCTCCCATACCTCCCATCATTTGAGACATCATATCTTGTATGCCACCCATGCCACCTGAGTTGAAGAAAATAACAATGTAGGCTCAGTGACGTGAACAGGGGAAAGTACTAGCTAGCAAATCGTAGTCTACTGAAAGAACAAAAGATAATAGCTAAAAGGATTCCCACTTACCCATTTGTTGTAGCATCCTGGGGTCGATTAGTTTAGACATTTGTTGTTGCATTTGTTGCATAGAAGGCTGTTGTCCTCCTCGCCCCCCCCCTCTACCTGCGCCCCCCATCATCGCTGGATTGAACAAACCCTTCATGCCTCCCATTTTCTTCACCATTTGTGCAAACTTATTGTAACCGTCAAGCAATTCTTCCACTTCCCGAATCGATGTTCCTGAGCCTCTTGCCAGGCGTAGCATTCTAGTGGGCTATTATTGACAAATTGGACGTATAAATAAGTCACGATTAATCTTTTAAACACAAAGTGTACTGCATACAAGATAGATAGATGCTAATCTTAATATACATGACTAATAACATAAAGATCAAGCACTATCCCACCAAATTCATGTAGTCGCATTGAATCGCGTACCTCTTTGTAGAAGACTTTACCATCACCATCGAGCTCATCATTATTCATACTGTCCATGATCGTCATCTGACGCTTCAAACGCTGTTCCCCGGCCTGTTCGCCACCTTCAGGCAGCATATCGGACATCCCAGGGATCATTCCCATAATTTTACCTATCCAATTCCAAGAAGCATTGTAATGAGCAAACGTTTATAGATTGATGCTACAGGAAAAGATAAACAAGGTGAGGAATGGATAGCCAACAGCTTTACAAAACGAAATGTACTGCTACCGCTGATTTCGCAGAAGACTTTAAGTTAACGTAGTTCAACGGATTGGGAAACAATGGAACATGTTCAATGAATAGTTTGTCAAGTTTCAAGGCTAGGAAAACTATCGCCACGACCACAAGAACAACAAAGTAAACGCCAGATATTAGTCACAAGATCTACGTACCCATTGGTCCCATTTTCATTATGTTCTGATATTGTTCGTACATGTCACGGAGGGAGAAGACGCCTTGCTGAAGCTGATTAATATATAATAATATATAAGGACACACATTGAGGTAAAAAAGTACGCGAGGAGATGGTTAGTTAGACTGGGTGACAACAAACTACTGTAAACTTGTTGGTCAGTTGATATATGCATTTGATGTATCTCACCTTGGAGATCAGATCTGTGTTATTCTCCAGGTTCAGGTCTTTGACTACCTCCATAAGACCACCAATATCACCCATGCCCAGCAGTTTACTAACGAAAGGTTTGGCTGCAAAGGGTTCAAAGTCGTCGAGATGCTCGCCAGTACCCATGAATATAATGGGTGACTGTGTTGCAGCGACTGCCGACAAGGCACCACCTCCCTTGGCGTGACCTATGATTAGTTAAGTAAATCAGATGTGGTTAGCAATGGTTTGGTTGAAAAAAAAACAAACAGTTTCTTATAGACGAGTTATGGAGCAAGCACAAGAATGGGAGACCATATACATAACATAAACGTCCTTAGTCAAGAGCCATACGTGGACACGTCCATATTGCAGTTACGTACCATCCAGTTTGGTGATGATGACTGATCCCACATCCACTTGTCCCTTGAAGGCCGCAGCCTGTAGTTCAGCGGCTTGTCCAATAGAAGCATCCATCACAAACACAATGTTATCTGGGTCAACCGCCTGGCTCACCTGCAACATTTCCTCAAACAATCCTTCTTCCTGTTTGTGACGTCCTAATATTCATTCGAGGGCGGGACATCCAAAAGATGCAGTACGCATGGTATCGGAAATAAGCGAACCTTGACAAACAATAGTATATTGATCACATTCTGTAAAACGGGATAACACTGTACACTATCAAACGGATAACACACTACACGATCAAACGGATAACGACAAACAACAGGATATTGATCACATTCTATAATAAACGGAATAACACTACACTATCAACGGACAACACACTACACGATCAAACGGATAACACACTACACGACAAACCGATAGCACACAATCAAACATTTGCACTGTTTGCATATTAGATCATAACCACATGTTCGTATACAAACACGTCATCTAAGGTTCACATGAAAGACGGGCTTACCGCTAGTGTCTACAATGATAATCTCAAACTTTTCGGCCTTAAATTTCTCCACACCCTCAGCAGCAATGACCACTGGGTCAGTCTCCGTGTAGCTTCCGTAAAAGGGTATTCTCGCTTTTGTGCAATTCTGTTTCAGTTGGTCGAATGCTCCCGCACGGAATGTGTCCGCACAAATAAGACAAACCTTCCATCCCTTTTTCATGTAGTAGTAGCCCAACTGTGCGTATGTCGGTTGTGTGAGAAACTGCACCGTTTTGTACTAAGTAGCTCTATGCACATCAGTGCATATTAATGGATAATTTTCTCATGAAGCTACATGGATTAAGAGGAAACTGGGTTCAGCTGTAAGCTCAAATTCACTCACCTTTGTACAAGATGTTGTCTTTCCCGAGCCTTGAAGACCTACAAACATAATGACGTTCTGTTTTCCTTTCTGTGGAACATATGGAAGTATACCAGGGTCCACGAGCCTAATCGTAATGAACAGAGGAATATCACATACTCGCTAAACTGCGTGTTTTCCAACTTTATCTGAACAAAGAAGCTTGGCAGTCCCATTGCAAGACTGCACGTCTTGTGAAACAAACTATATGCGCGAAAGCATGCATACTTTTATATATGACGATGTAGATCTACGTTTACGTAATGTAGATCTATGTTTACGAAATTGACCAACATGTATATGTGGAGCATACAAACCTTGTCAGCTCTTGTTGGACGGCTTGCTGAAGCAATCTTCGACGGTTCATTCCCGGCACATTTTCATCAAAGGAAATGGATTTTTTAACATTGTCACGTAAACGTTTCACTTGTCTGTCAACACATAAATTGATATGGGGTCACGTGAGTTGTTCGGGTTTAAGAAATCTGGAAAAGACAGCTGTTCACAAAGAATTGAAACATAGAACGTGTGCATATTTTTGAAGCTGTGTGCAAGGACAATCATTTACTTTATATTAACATCAGATTCCAGCAGAGCTTTTGAAATATCTCCAAGAAACGCATCGACAAGCTGTACGAAAACGGAAGGAGCAACAACATTATTGAATGTGATCAGTATATTCCAAAATATTGTGAACTGGGAAGTCTTATAGTGTTGAGACAAGGAGGAAAGCCCTTTGCAGTACCACGTACAATGACCTGAATGACTGGCTGTCCTGTAGAAACCCACATACGTTTGAATGTATGGTGTCCAATATCACATTTTAACAATGCAAAGCAATGAGGAGTGTCTAGTTGCACCTATGCGCGCTCAAGGTATACTTCTCGTTGGACTGACATAAGCTTCAATATAAACAGGTGAATCCCTTAGTAGCACACCAACATACCTGTTCATCAACAACTGTGGCGCTGTTCAACTGCTTGAACGCACCCGTGATCTTCTTCCCTAAATCCGCTAATACCATTGTGGAATATTTCTAAATAGTTGGGAAACAAGTGTTTTTGAGCGTAATGCGTCCTGCCCTACGTATCCCTCGTAGGTATGTAATATATGGAATGGACGGATGGATGGATGGATGGATGGATGGATGGATGGATGTCGTTCCGTTGTTGAGGATGCTTTGAGGTTAAGTGGGACAAGCAGCACCTGTAGAAGTATATACCACACGGCTATGTCTCTCTCTGTGTGTGTGTGTGTTGTGTGTGCGTGTGTATATATGTGTATGTATGTGTGTGTTGTCAATGTTGTGCGTGTGAGTGTGTCTCTCTCTGTCTCTCTCTCTCTCTCTTGGTCGTTCAAGTACAAAAATAGAATACTTGACCTCTTTCCAAATGGACGGGAACCTCAAATGTGTCTCAAAGCTACTGAGTGAGTGAATGAGTGTGTGAGAAAGGCCTCACAGGTAGTCGTCATTTCTTACTTTTACACACATAGACACACACATACACTCCACCGCATCTCGTGGCTCACTACTACTACTACTAATGCTACTAATACTTGATATTAATGCTACTTGTATTAATACGAACACCAGTACTGCTTCCCGTACTGCTACACTCGGTCTATACACGTGTGGAACATGGTGAAGCAAAGGAGCAGTTCATCTGAAGCGAACATTTCATACTTACCAACACTCAAAAGCAAGTGTTAGCTAGCAACACACATTACACTTTACTCCCATGAACATACAGTAGCTCCTGCTGGTCTTCCATTTCTACTCAAATAGGGAACAACTCAGAAGCATGATTGTGGGTTACGCAAAAGGTTGCGTGCCACGAAAAATCTCAAGACTGACATCCGTTGGTAGCATTGATATATCAACAAGAGGTGAACTCCCACTAAAGGGCAATTACATCTCTCACTTTGAGCGTAACCGACACGAGAGACTCTGCATTCGTTGGGCCCATTTCGGAGCTCAATGTGGAAGTAAACATGAAAGGTCCGTAGATTTAATTGAACCGTTATTATGTTCGCGAGGTTTCTCTACTATGTCCTCAAAATGCTCTTATTCGTCAATTTTCTACAACACTAGCACAAGCAAGTCTGCAAGAAATGCTTCTCCTCATTGTCGACCATTAGGTGAGTCGCAAACAGACACGTTTAGAAATCCTATGACAAGACACATTTTATTGACGACACGCCGTTCTTTCGTGACTAAGAGTGACGTCTGTGCAAGTGTAGATCTCGCAAGTCAAAACCTTCTTGAAATTGAACGTACTTCTCAGACGAGCGGAAATGTAAGCTATGGCAATACTGAGAATCCCAGTAGACGTTGGTCGTTTGCTGACCTAGAACCAGAGACAGATGGTCTCGATATGAGGATTGGGCAGTCTTTGAGAGCGCTCGCGAATAGCCTCGATAACAAAGAGTGTTCTCCTGTGCTGACTTTCGCAGGACCCCTTGAGGTAGATGATACCGCAGATGAAATTAAAGGTGAGTTCCGATGTATTGTTGTGAAAATGCAAGTGTCAGAAATTGCTCATGGACAATCAACATTTGGGAAGAAGAAAAAAAAGGGAGAACATGTAGTGATACAACTGAAGAGTAAGGAACAACTCTCATAATTGAATGGAGGATTCAAGGTTTAGTATAGCTCATCCATCCCTTGCTGCATGTCTAACTATACAGATGCGGGCGATACCAATGCTCTTACCACTAAGGATACGAGCACAAGACGTCAAAGTAATGACAACTTACCTTCGACCACACATACTCTCTCCGTGGTAAGATCATATACAACGGAACACGCAGAACAAGTTATCAGTTGTCATATTATGCCTAAACTACCGCATGTCATTGGATTTGACATCGAGGTATGTACTGTTGATTTGAAACCGACTGTAGAAGTGGCGACTGCGTGTTAGTGAGCAGCTCTCAGTATGCAGAACACTACTTATTTTTCCCTTAGTAACACATAGACCCAAGCGTGTACAGGCGTACTCGGTTTTCATAGCAACTGCCGCACGATCTAAATAATTGTTCTACGCCCCCACTACTTGCTAATGTTGGTTACATTGCAATACATGTTGTAACGTTGAATTTTTACTGTTTTAATATATAGTGGGTACCATCCGGCAATCCCAATCCTACGCCCTCCCTGTTACAAATATCGGTACAGGACACTGTATTTCTGTTTCATATCGCGTACTTCAAAAGTATACCTCCTGCTTTGAAAAAGGTAAGAACTGCGTCAACGTTTTGAATTTGTATGTATATTTATAAAATGCCGTCGTGACTCGGTTACTGATTGTACGTTTAATGCTCTTCGCATGTTCTTCTGTTACATATCTTCCCGTACAGCTCCTGTGGAATCCATTAATTCTCAAGGCAGGACACGGAATTTCAGCTGACGCTTTTAAATTGTATCATTCTTATGGTCTTCGAACATGTGGAATGGTAGAAATCTGTAATATCGGCAAGAATCTTTCGGTACCGAAGAGTTTCGGTCTAGCCAAAGTTGCTCTAGCCACGTCAAATCTTGTTCTAAAAAAGTCAAAGCGAGTGACTATGTCCAATTGGGGGGTATGCTATATAAGCGTTTTGACGTATAATAGTGTTGAAGCAAGAACGTTCTTTGTTTGCCTCTTCTTATGCCTCTTTTTCGATTCTGAGTCCAGCATCATATATACATGCACTGAAAAATACAAGCGTATTGCAAGTCCAAGAATTTGGAAACGTCATACCAGTTCAATTTTTATCTTGCTCAATGTACGAGTAACCGTTCTCGCCTTATCTTTGCTGTCCTGGATGTGAACTGTCAGCCGTTTGTCACCTATCTGGTCATCAATTTGCTGTTTCTTCCGTCTTTCTTACTACTTCATGCAGATTGCGGCTCTTACACCAAAACAAGTTCACTATGCGGCTCAGGACGCATGGATTGGTGCAGTAGTTCTTGACGTATGTACAAGTTTTTGGGAATCCTCTTTTCGTTAGTTGTTCTGGTTGTGTTCATAGGTGCCCCCTCGACATCGCAAATCATTTGTATGTATTTGTTTCCTTGCGCAACAATCCAGTGACCCGTACCCGTGTAGATTCTGCATGCGAGCTTGAGCACACAAAGTTTTCGCAATAACAACAACTCGTATTAACCACTCTCCTCCGCAGCGATTGTATCGGGTACACAGAAAGACGAATCATCAATCTTTGTACGAATTTGTGGTATTGACTAAGGGATTGTCTGGTCCAACAAACTCGAATACGATACCGCTTGGAATGAACCACTTTTTGGGTCATGATAAAAGTGCAATGAAATTCGAGCCCATGGCTTTCTTGGTATGTCGCTATATATTCCAACATAACCAGAGTCAAGTATCGGGCACGTTTCAATGAAGAGACAAGCAGCTCTTATATTCATCTGATTTTTTTATCTTGTGTTGGTGTTGCATACCACTTTTTCTTGGGAACATGTTGCTCCATTGGCTTCGAAGTCCCCCGCCACTCCATCTAACTTGGAACTATCGATTGACGTATCACCACTATCAGAGATTAAACAGCCTCTTAAAAAACCCCAGTATTTGGTATGTACCTCAACTTAAAGCTAGGTTGCATTTCTTCTCTACACCTCGTGCGACAATCATTGGTACATTTTACGCAAAAAGTACATGATTGAACGTCTTTGTTTTCTTTTTCACTCTGTATTACACAGGCAAAAAAAACAAAAACAAAAATCAAGTTATGAAAACCAGATTATTATGTCGAGACAGTATTGAAATGAACCGTTTGTTTGCAAGATCGAGGTACCGTTCAAAAGAGTAGTCCGAGCTTCTGACCAAATATCTAAACAGTCTTGGACCACTCCATTGGGCGGCTTAGTTCAGTTGATTTTCTGGCGTTCGTGTGTTCGGTTACCTGCAAACAGTCAACTTTTGTCTATTGTATATACAATCATTGATGGCCTGTATAAGAATGTGAACAAAACATATTCAGAGATTAGGAGGAAAGCAAAGAATGTTGCCATATTTTTTAAACTCTCATCACTGTTGTATAGTACCTGCTGATGGCCGAACTATATAGTGAAAGACGTGATGGCCAGTACAGCATTGCTTCAAACCATGCATAGTTTGGTAGTACACCGAATATCGGAATTGTAGAACACGGACAGGTTAGCAAGGTCATGCCAATACATTCATATAGCGTGGTTTATAAACCGTAAATATTATTGTAATAATAATGCAGTAACATGTTATTTGTAAAATGAAGCAGTATCATGTTACTGTCGTAGTTGTACTTGTCTTGCATTTAAAGCGGGGCGTTGTTTCGTAACACATATTGAAAGTTTGAACCAAATAACAAAATATATTTTTAACTTTTAATTCCATTGGACCACCCTTATCTGGAATCAGGTCAGTTCTCCTGTTCTGCTGTATCTGCTAGAAGTTCTGACATTCAGTCTGTTCTTATTTATAACCCCAACAAACTGTAGAACACGTACTTCCATACCTATTTCCTGGCATGCACAACCAAGTGTGCGAGGGTGAAGTTTTAAATAGACATTTTATTGTTTAACAAGCTGTCAGTTCTCATCATGGTGATTGCCAATGTGAAACTTACTAATGTTCCATCGAGCCTGAAGGATGTTGAGGACGCAACAGTTAAGAAGCCCAGCAATTTAAGAAATCCAACCCAGCGAGGCATGAAGAAACTCAAATTCGCGAGAGCGGATATAGATAAAGAAGGTTATTCTCACCAAACAAAAGACAAGGAAAAGGGACTTCTGCAGGAAAAGTGGGCTGCTATAGGTCGACGGAATACAATCAGATTGCCGAAGCCGATTTTTGCCGATCCCGTTGAAAATGAGAAAGCTTGGGCCGCCGGCAATCGGATGACAAAAATCAAAATCAAGAAGATCTTTTTTTCCTGTACGCCCAGCGACAAATGTAACACCAGTGATATAGCAAAGTGTAAGCATTTAAAACATTTCAAAGACGTTAATTTGGAATTATCCGTAGCAGATGCAGATGCAACCGGAGCAGAGAGATTCGTGAGTGGGAGTGTAGTATCGAGAACAGGTGGTCATTTTCAAGTGAGTGAATGGATATACATTAAGGACGGATGTGTGAAGGATTCTTTGCAGCTCGAACTGTACCAGTTAAAAGCGGGGTTCGGGAAAGCTATTGCCGGCAAGGTAGGCGAAAAAGAGTTGGTGGCAAGATTTTCACTAGTAGAGCTGCGTACAAACAGAGATGCCAAGCCTAATACACCCCAGGAAAAATCAAAGACGGATGTACTTCATTATCAATATCCTAAGAGCAAAGACTTCCTTGTTACGGTGGAATTTACTATTGTACAAAACTTCCGAAAGAGGGTAAGTAAATTTTCTACTACTATATTTACTGTTATATAATTGGCAATTCGTGCTGTTATGATTGTTATCAGCATGACATGTGCGAGTGGTTGTTCACCATGCTAATATGAAAGCAACACTTTTTGCATGGTAGTGGAGCTAAATATCCGTATACATCAATAATAGAATAGTTCGTATCATTTATTCAATAGTAGTATATGTGGGTAAATAATTTTCAAAGGGTTTAGTGTATCTGCTATATGCTCAGTTGATACAATTTAATCCTCACTTGTGCAAGGATAGAGTACTGTGGATCAAAGGGTTGATATTGACGAATACAACAAAGCACATAAAATTGCGCTGCAGAGAAGAATGAGTAAGAGAATAAAGTCCGGTGAGCTGGATGTATTCGACGAGCATCATGTAAGAGTGCAATTGTTGTTGTGTAATTCTTGAATATTTTCACAGAATCGATATTGACCAAAGCCTTTAAGTGACATAACTGACCTTCGAATACCTTTTAATCTGCTGTCCAATTGCCTCATTTTAAAGTCATGGAATATCAATTATGTCGTCTTGGAAGGACTAACACTCTCAGTATGGCAGGAAAAAGCTCATGTGGTAAGTGTGGAAGTTTTACTTATTTCGTGTAGAGGTGTATAAGTACTAGAACATAACAAGTTACTCTTGGTGGGATATTTAACACAGGAACAAGGAGGTAAAGTTCCCATTTTCAGCGACAACATGAGCGAATCATCAGAGTGTGAAGTTGTTCCTGAATCAGAAATCGGAAGAGCACATTGTTTCCGAATAACAACACGAAATGGAACTAGCTTCATCTTTCATGCACATTCAGCAGTAGCTCGGAAGGAGTGGATGGAAAAGTTCGACAACTAGATGATTCGAATGCAAACTGCGAGAACAGTATGGAAAGAGTTCACATGTGTTTAGCAATATTAATGGACATGGCGACCTATAGTCAGAAATTTGTCTGTCCATACACAAAGTACAAAAACAACAAACTTGATTTTATACATTATGAAACATGTGGAATGCATAATAGGCTTTAAAATTAAGGACTCAATGTCAACCTAAAAAATATATGTAGCAAGAGGACCACATAAGAAATGACTACGAAAGACTCATTAGTACAAGAAACATGTGCTATCTTTATTAAAGAATTAACACTCAACAATTACCTTATAAGACGACAGAGCTTTATAGTTATCAATGCGAGGCATAACAACTATTCATGTATTGTTAGAACTATACATATGTGGGTTACGTCCCAGAATGTACCCCATGGCCGAGCAATACATTCGTCATTGGAGTGTTTTTTAACACTAGCAGACGCGTGCACCTAACTGTATTACGATTCAGGGGCCAGTAATGTACATATGGCGCATGTTGACTATACCTTGCGAATCATTGTAGTGTAGTTTACACTCATTTATAACTTGACTAGACGTCAAAATCTAAATCGCTCCTTAAGAAATGCTGACAAGGGTAAACGACAGAGCCATCAACTGCCAACTCCCTTTTGTTCACTGGAGACCAAACAGCGGGATTGTGCAGTGCACTACAAATAATACTGCCTAGTACATCTATGTTATAACAACAATTGTGTTTTCCATTGTCTTGCAGGGTGACTTTAAGTACCAAATGTGCAACTAGTTGGCGTGTGCTTGATCAAAATAGAGATAAAGAGTTACGCAATGGCAATCGTTTTGCAATAGGATTTATACTCTAACCTCGATAGTTTGATAGAAAGAGACAATAATCGGTGGTTCACAGTTTATCGTCCGAGCTTCGATTTAGTAGAATGTACAAAAGTTTATGTGCTATATATAAAAACTTCGAAGCAAGGAAGGACATCCCTCGAACTTTGTTCTATTTGCACTGTTGTTATAATTTACCGAAACGAATTGAAAAAAAAATCTCATCGAATGGTGCAACAGCTACGATTTCAGTCATCCTTAATAATGAGGTACTACTGCGTGTTGGTTGGACAAAGAATAGGGGTCGATACAGTAGGCTGCTGGGATGCATCGTCGGGAAATTCCAGAAACATTTTTGTACTTGCTCTCTCTGTGACCAAAGAAAAGCAAGCATTAAAGATTCTGCAGATAGCAAATATCTGCAAACGTCCATGTCACCGATAAGGTAATGAAAACACATAGCTAAACTAGCAAACGGATAGTATTCGGTTTACAGGATGGGTGATCTCATGAACATAAATGACACCTATATAGTCCGCACTTCATACCTGCCAGATATGGCCTAACAAGTTCAGGAACAAAGCCTGAGATTCGTTTCAGGGCATCATCTGTACACGTTCCCTTCTCTAATCCATCACCATATCCCAACTTCTGCATCGTTGATACTTCATCCTGTAGTTCAAACCGCAATCCTTTGTAGCGAAACCGATAAAATGACCTTGCGTATATAATAGTTAACAAAGTCAGCGAGAGCAACGATAACAAAACTTAGAAATTCACGGATACATGTTTCACAAAGAAACTATTATTCAGAAAGGGCCAAGAACACGAGAACGCACTATCTTACGTACAGATTGTCATTCGAGGTTACCTCGACGTCATGACCTATGGGGGACTGGAGAAGCACAAACGGAACCTGTATCGTATGTAAGAAGGTAAAAGTGAGGTACCATCGAATAATTGTGACGTGCACATACTTAAGTCAAGGACAACTCCCGCAAAAGATTGGGAGCGAGTAGTTACTTTTTCGATTGCTACAATGCATTAGATAACGAATGTGAATTTTAATAAAGTTCAGATATAGTAGCACAATTTGCGCCCAATATGCATTTTCAGATATCAATTCATAACGGTACGAAACTACACAGTCCAATGAACACGGGCTACTTGCCTTCAAGCGTGGTACATCAGTTGACTTGTCTTCCTGCCTGTTCACATCATTCCATTCCTTTTCGGTACCCCATATCATTCCTTCTCCACCTTGGTCTTGTCTTTTTTCATGTGCCACTTCTCGTGTTCTATTGTGTTCAAACAGCTTCTGGAACATGATCTTCTGTAAAATCAGCTCATCCAAAGCAAATTTCTTTTCCGCAAGACGTCGTGCAATTGCCACTTTCTCCTCCATTAGATTTTTAACCGTTACTTTAGAATCCGTTGGCAGCCCTACCCAAGATATAGTTTTTCGTTTCTTGTCAATGATTCCAAGGGCGCGCAATACGTTCAGCGCGTCATATACTCTACGCCGTATATTCTTGTGGTCATATATCTGCGAGTAATGAAACCCGTTAGCACGAGTTGTGAAATAGTATACGAACATACTCCATAACAAAACGTGATGTTATGCTTCTCTCGAGAAATTCGAAATTTACACATTTGACAGGTCCAACAAAAGGCACACGAGGTATCCATAAAAGTCACACTCACCACATACACAGTCAGCTATAACATACCCCTCCCTTTTTCACGTCTTGTCCAATATTCTCTGCTGTAAGCTCCCCCACTAACTCGTCTGCCACTTCGTTGTACGTTGTCTCACCCTTGACCCTCACTTTCTCGCAAACTTTTCCAGAGAAGTGCCTTAACCCTTTATTGATACGACCTTCGGCCTTCCCAGGTGTTCCCCCAGTTGTCACAGACGCCATACCAGCTGGTAATGCTGTACCCTTCTTGCTCTGAAGCCGAGGCTGTCCCAAATGTGCATGCTGACGTTGTGGATGAATAGGCAGCCGTTGATGGTCCGGATGTGGGTGCTGATGCGAAAGTGGATGCCCAAGCTGATGAGGCAACATTGGACGGGGATGCGCCTGATATTGTGGAGCTTGCTGAGGGTTTATAGACTGTTGATGATGTGATCCATGGGGAAATGCCATCGTATGTCCTTGGTGATGTGATGACTGGGGAAGGGGTCCTTGTGCCGGGGTACGGGGTGCCATTCTGGACACTTCACCATCACCACATTCTGCTGGATTTACAGATGTCATTGAGCCGGCCGGCACGATGCTTCGATTGGATGGATTAGCATAAGCAGGCTTCCATTGTGAATGGCCAACGCCAACGAACTGCGCAGGTCCACGGTATGGCACAATCCCAGGTCGCGGAACAGTTATGTGGTGCGAATGTGACTGTAGCTGTGGTTGGATATGTTGGCGAATTGGAGGGGTCTGCTGAATTTGCGTTGGATGCACTTGTTCCGGCATAGGGAGTGCATGTGTGGCATGAGACGTACGAAGAGAGTGGGGGTGATTGTGTGAGACGCTACGGCTGGACAGGGTTCCCGATTGTACTGTAGAAGTGGACGACACCACACCGATAGGTCGCCCAGTCCCATACGAAGTGGGATGAGCGCGGGGATGTTGACGATACGAATCCCCGGACGCAGAATTCGTGGCAAGGCTTTGGGTGTCAGAGCTTCTAATGGTCCCATCGTCTTGGGACCCGTGACCGGACAATAAACATGACCCATCAGGTGAATCAGATCGTGGTTCTTTTGCCGAATGAGACAACACAGTACTACTTCCTGAGAGAGGTGTACTTGGAGGTCGTTGTCTATGGTCATGGCTATGTACATGTTTGATTGGATAATCATGTGGGGGGTGATTGAGGCATTCATTATGTGTTTGAGCATGCGCTCGCTGTTGGTGCGAGTTGTCGGACTGAGGTGTAGGTAAGTCTGAGGTACCTTGCCCACGGTCGATCAATACGGCTGGTGTGCTCGGGTGGGAAGTCCTTCTGGAATATGGGTTGTATAGCTTCGATGACTTGCCCGTTGATGTACGCAGTTTCCTGCTGATAGTCGGGCTCCCTTGGTCTTGAAAGGGGCCGGCGTTCGGCAATCCCGTTGTCTTCGCCTCTCTGTGATCTACAACTTCCTCTGTATTGCTCATCCGTCCACTTCCATTGACGTCTCTGTCATCAGGGCTGCCGTGACGATAACGCTGCGTAGAATGAGCACTGTCCATCTTCTCTGAGTGCAAAGAGGTAGTGCTTTCTCTCTTCTGGGATTGACGTTCATGTTGATACTCGGACTCCAATAACGACTGTTGCTCATATTGATCCGCGGAACCCAATTCCTTTTCCCTCCATGTTTGCGCACATACAACGTTCCCGTCTGTACCGTAACATGCAAATTATAAGAAACAGTACTGATACCATAATGATAGAAAACAAACGAGCAGTGAGGCACACCCTCCCTGTCTCAATAACCGACTATGCGAATCGGAGTTTACTGCACAGGAAGTGAACACAGTACTTAACAATCTTCAACTACATATTACAGAACAGTATTCCAATTGTGACATTCGTCGGCAAAGAAACAAAGCAACGCGCAATATAACAAGGGAGGAGAAAGCACTAACCCAAATGGCGACAACACAAGAAATATTGCAAACTGTTCCTAACAATATTTCACTCTATATAATGGATAACAATCTTGAGACATTCGTCGACAATTATACAAACTACCGTGCACTATAGCAAGGGAGGAGGAAAGCATACCGCCAACTTTAAAATGACGACAACGACAAGAAATATTGCAAACGGTACCTAACAATATTTAACTATACTATGGAACGCAATCTCGACTGAAACACTAGTCGACAACGAAACCAAACGCAGTGTAATATAACAAGGGAGGTTAACACATACCGACAATTCGTTGAGATTTTGGACGAGACATGGTCTCTGGGGTTTCATACGGCAAAGGTGCAATGGAATCCTCGCTAAACAGATCAAGTGTGTTAGACTTTTTGTATCTACGGACACCAGGGGTCTCCATTTCCTTAACAGTAGTGATATTTGAGTCATCTAACCCCATCGTGCTTTATAAAAGCAGTCTAGCGCTTCACACTCAAAATATCTAATAGGCAGCAGGCAACACTGGCCAATAAAGCTTATGTGGATTTGAACAGTTCAATAAAGAACATAACCATCACACACTAATTTAGTCTGTTAGGTACGACTGACAAGTATCGTGGATTATTACATCTCTAGCAGTGAGTGATAGAAGTGGTAGCGACACACCGATTGATGGTCGTGTAAGTACTGCAAGCGATAGTAGTAGCGAGTTGCAGAGGCTGTTGTCCGTATACAGACAGACCTACATATATTTTTATATATATATATATGAACGTACTCTATCCTGTATATCAATTTGCACACACGACACCACACCAAGCCCTGCGAGAGTGCACTCAACGGTGGGGGCGGGATAGCTGAGTGAATGGGTGAGGTTGGGTTGAGTTGAGTTGAGTCGAGTTGAGTTGGGTTGGGTTGGGTTAGGTAGGCTGGGGTTGGGTGACTGACTGACTGACTGACCGACTGACTGACTGACTGACTGACTGACTGACTAATTGGTTATTTTATTATAAGGTACTATTTTTACTGTCATCATGGGGATATTTTTATTGTTTTATTTTGGTTTTATTCAACAGCCATGAACGGAGAAATGTACCATCTGCTAAGAGTTTGGTTGGGTATGATTTGAGGTTAGGTAAGGGATGAGTGTCTGAATGGAGAGCTGTAGAGGAAGTGGGCGCAGAGGAAACGATAGGTTGACGGGCGGGCGAGAGGGTGAGAAGGCGGGATGGGATAGGTGTGGATGGGTGACTGAATGGGTGACTGGATGGGTGTGGTGAGTGGTGAGTGGTTGGAAGTGGTAAGTGGTGAGAGGTTGGATGAGTGAATGAGACTGGATAGGTGAGTGGTTGTGTGCGTTGAGTGAGACTGAAGAGGTGACATTGAATAGGGGAATAGTTGGGTGAGTGAGTGAGACTGAAGAGGTGAGTGAATATAAATAGGTGGAATAGGGGTTAGTGGAATATGTGGGTGGATGAGAGAATGTGAAAAAATAAAGGTCAAAAAAAGGGTCAAATCTTTGTAGCATTCATATTTATTATCCATAATAGACATTTATCGAGAAAAGGCTTCATTGATGGGTCACTCACCCACTCACTCAATCAATCAATCACTCTACTCATTCATTCACAACTCTTCTCCATCACTAAAACGAATATAGTGAACAGTACAACAGACAACAATCACTGTAACCCTCAAGAGCGACGTGTGTACCTGAGTAAGTGCATACGTGTCTACGTACACAAGGTTGAACAGGGAGAGAGGTTCAGTGTAAATTAGTTCTAGAGGTGTTGATACAGACCTTAGTTAATGTTTAGTTATTTATATATTTCATAACACTTTACTGAAAATGGACTCTCAACCTACGAACACGGTTGCAAAGAGAGAAGGTATGTTCGGTGTTCCGATGTCTTTAACCGTATCAAAACAATTCAGGCTTTAAGAAGAGCTACCAATTGTTGAAAGGAGTGTAAATAGTATTCGTGATCCTGGTGTACGTTAGTATTCATCAACGAAAAATCTTCTCAACATGATCGAATACAGGGTATCTGGGTTGGGACGACTACTTCATGAGTGTAGCGTTTCTCTCGGCTCAGCGTTCAAAGGATCCAAGCTCGCAAGGTTTGTCTGGAAAGGAATGTGTTGTTTTTATACCTTGATATGGAATTTCAAGAAAAATAACAAAGGGCATATGTTGCTTTATGCGCGTGGTTAACTCTTAACTGTGAAGAGGAAACTGAGTCTGCATATTTAGTGGCACGGCATACCAAATAGTTCGTTTTATGTAGCAAATTTCCGATATATGTTGTGTTTGTTTATTGCCAAGTTGAAAGGCAGAAAGTTCATACCTGTAGCTCATGTCCTCCATGAATCTGTTTTCTGTCAACTGCTTATTCCCTTTGTTTCAAAACCTGAGAAAGTTGCTAATTGCCTGAAACGGAGGCATCATTCTGAATGACACGTGTTTGATACAACCATCTCAAATCCGTGTATGAGTAACTCTTCAGTTATTACGAGCTACGCATGTTATTTGACATTGAATGATGGTTTTTTGTTGTTGTCTGATTTAGGTTTTTATGACTTGGCAATAAAAGTAGCATACAGTCCAATATAGATTTATTGCATGAGGACTTACGTGTTTATATCTTTTGTCTGCCAGTTGGCGCTTGCATAGTGAGCGAAGAGAATAAAATAGTAGGGATTGGATATAACGGAATGCCAAATGGATGTGATGATGATAAGCTGCCCTGGGCGCGAAATGCGATTGATCCTTTAGACACAAAGTATCGTGTTTTTTTTTTCTGAAGGAAATTGTTTTTCCCTAGCGAATTACTATCAATTACATATATAGCGTGCGAGGTTGATAACCACTGCCGAAAATTCACAGTATTCAGACGGAGTATAACTCCAAAATCGAAACTCTGCCACTTTATTCCTACATGTGTATTATTCCGTACAACATCGTAGATTATAGAGCAGTGCTTAGGTGACTTGTTCGTTTATTTTGGCGTTGAAAGATATTTGGCGATTATGAACTTGTTCCTTAATGGATTTGTGACTTTGCTCACTAGGTATCTTTACGTTTGTCATGCTGAACTCAACGCCATTTTGAACAAGAATTCATCAAGCGTGAAAGATTGTAGGATTTACGTAGCTCTTTTTCCATGCAACGGTATATGATATTTCGCTGCACGTCTGCGCCACTATTAATATTGGCAGTAATGCTGCTACCTTACACTTCACTATTTATATTTTCGAGTAGTATTTTATTACTATTTCATGTTCTAATTACTCTCATCCTGCGATTTCATTGTTGGTAGCTTCCGTCTGATAAGTGTATGTTTTATTTTTTGTACTCTTTAGAATGTGCGAAGATTATCATTCAGTCTGGTATCCGAAAAGTTTTATATTATTCGGATAAATATACAGACAAAACAACGACAATTGCATCCAAACGGCTGATGACGATGGCTGGTGTCAGCTTTCAGTATGAAAAATATTGATTTTTATTCCCCGTTTATGCACATGCACAATATTTCTAGTTTATCGCCATAGTTGCGTCAACATGTTATTGCTTCTCTCTGCTTGTTTTATCGAACGGTCAACAACCGTTTAGCGTATATGGAATATTCGTTTGTTTCGTTACTAATATGGAAATCTACCAACAATCAGGGAATATCGTCCGAAGATGACTTCAATACAGATAGATTTCACGTCCATACTGTAGAATAATTATTAGTGGACTATCTCTGCGGAATACCTATGCCTAAACTCATGGTCCATAATAGAGAGACTACAGCCTTCATGGGCTTATTCCAGTTTCACGTGCTACTCTTTTCATATCTAGAAACGGCGGTACGAATATAATCTCTGGAGTACCACGTGTATAAGTTGTAGTTCCAAGCAGATTCAAATCTGTCCATGCCGTACAAGTAAGATAAACACAGTTTGGCATGAATTGTGTCTACATTCGTTTTCGCATTCTCAGACAATGCAGATCTTGCAAGTTTCGTTGTCATGTGCATCATGAGAATTGTACATACTATATAAGGTAGAAATGAATTAGTTTAAAGCGCACAGTGTAACAATGACTTCAATGAAGCAAAGCATATTACATTAGTTCATATGTTTGTACGTTAGTGACACAAAAGTACCTACGCGGAAATGTTGTTCTTCTTTGTCACAGTATAACAGAAAATGTGTTTTAAGGAGGATGCAACTATTCAGTTTGTAAGAATATGGAACAAACGTGGGAATGATACAACCTGCGAAATACACTTTCGGTCAGTACAACTTGACCATTTACGGTTTTATTTGAGCTTGCATAGTGCATGAGGTAAGGAATCATAATAGCGTGAAGAAAGGCTACTGAGTACTTTAATGTTTACACGAAGTATACCTATTATGCTTGTTCTGAGCGAAAAGAATGTGTTTCACGAAGATAATGAATGAATAATTTCTTCTTTAATGTTCTACTATCCGGGAATCATACGCGCTGTAAATCCTTTTCACCCTATCGCAGGCCTACTCAACACCAAAAACCCCTACAAAATAAACCGAATACGGGTACGCACTATCAAGTGGTATCCATCCAAACAAACCTTGAAGTTTCAAAGGTCTTCAAACGTACAAATTGATTAGTGATTTAGTAGAATCTCCATCCTCAGAACTGTGGCATGAATCAGTGATAGCATTCACTGTCGTACTTCAAATGAGATCATGCTGTACATGCAACTTGTTTTAAAAAACAACCCTATGCCTATAAATACTTGATAAACGCTAAATATAGGAATTCCGTTGCCGCGTTTTACCTGTGGCAATTTTTCTTGGCGTCTCAACTGTTTGCGTGTATTAGAATCCTGAGCACAAGGCAGACGACACGCATCGGTTGTCACAAAGCAGGCAAAGCAAGCGAAACAGTTTATAATACATTTGGGCTCTCAATATATACAGTATAATTTAACATAGCTGGCACTATCACACATTTGCCACAGAAGAAACGACGATGACAGATATAATTGAAATTAGACAAGCTTGTGAGACAGCAGAAGCTGTCGCTCGCGACGCAGGCAAGGTAACTGCTGGAAGGAAAAAGTGTTCTTGATCTCGTAACAGCACTTTGTAAGCGAAACTGTCATCTATTTGTTCCTTTTGTTGTGTGATTAAACGCTTTGAGCTTTTCAACGGTTGAAAACATGTCAGTTTTAAGAAAACATGTACACTTTATTTTTCTTTCACACGAATAGCTTATAAAGGATGCATTTGACAATCAATCGAAGAGCGTTATGGTCAAAGAATCAAGTGTTGACCTGGTAACGATAACAGATCAACAATGCGAAGCCCTTATTAAAAATGCTCTCATTGAAGCCTATCCTGATTATAAGTATGTTTCGTGGGACATTTGTGAAACATTCCTTCTACGAATCTCGCATAAATCATGATTGGTGTGTAGCGTGAACTCTTGTGTAAGTAATTTATGTTTCTTTCTAACATCGACCTAATCAGGTTTATTGGAGAAGAATCGACAGCAGCGGGAGCTGTCAACATTCTCACAGACCACCCAACTTGGATAGTCGATCCCTTGGATGGTACTACCAATTTTGTTCATAGATTCCCCTATGTGTCTGTGTGCATTGGCTTGGTTATCAATAAACAAGTTGTAATGGGAGTAGTGTTCGCCCCAATCTTAGATGAGGTGTGTGATTTAAATAGCGTATTGATAATAATTCACGTAGGTTACAGCGAGTATATATTAGGAATGAAGTGCCGGTGTTGTGTTTGAGCCAGTGTTCATCGTCTTGACAAAACTGACTTTTAATGTCAAAAAGTGTACCAGCGTCAAACATTTGTTTTCGAAATTAACATTGTTGTATCCAACTCTTTCATGTCCCTGTATTCACATTTCCAATGATTTGTTGCTTCAAACGTTGTTTAAACTGAAATTCACGCACAATCACAGATGTATACGGCTATCAGGGGTCAGGGAGCCACCTTAAACAATGTGCCACTTGGGGTGTCTACATGTGACACTTTGACGAATGCTTTAGTCTGTACAGAGATTGGATCAAACCGGGATTCCCCTCATATAGGTAGCTACATTTTCTGTAATATTGAAGTATATATCCTGTGCGTGCAAGAACCTCCAAATAGTTTGTTTCATCCGTGAAACTGAAAGCGTGTTGTCGTTGTTCTATGTAGCAAGTGTGCTCAGGCCATATATACAATACTCGTACATACTCGTACATGGTGTTAATCCGTTGTAGTTTAGACTTATTATTTAGATTTGTTGTATCAAACCCCTTTGTTGTAACCATATATCCACTATTTGCAATACAGTGAATATGCTGCTGCCACATCGTAAGTTCAAAAACATAAATGTAAACCCGTCATTCTATTTACAGAGATTGTGCGAGATAATTTTTATAAAATGGCAGTAGCTCCGTGTCACAGTGTAAGATCTCTCGGTGCTGCTGCAATGAATATGTGTATGGTGGCGAAGGGGGCAGCCGATGGTAAGTATGCAGTTGTCAGTACTCGTATTCTTGAACAATTCGCTACGCGTGATCGGTGTCCTTTGTGAAGACTCGAGGGTGAATAGTACAACTGGATTGAACGTTTTACATTGTGGACTTTTGGGA
This sequence comes from Creolimax fragrantissima, assembly GCA_033442365.1. NCBI lineage: Eukaryota > Ichthyosporea > Ichthyophonida > Creolimax > Creolimax fragrantissima. The sequence goes on along the minus strand of JAWQFL010000015.1, from coordinate 4,852 downwards.
TGTGTTTTACACTGGAATTTTGGTGTGTGTTTTACGCTGTGGAATTTTGGGGTTTGTATATGTATCTTAGTACTGTACATTTCGTACATATATGTGTTCTACTGTAGTGCTTGTGAAGCAGCAGTGTTCCGCCTGGGATCTATGAATCCTAAATACAGTGATATGAAAATGCAGTTGCGAAAAACGCTCTTTGGACGGATGTTCAGATAATAACTTTCTGTAACTTTATCTATCTTTTGTTGGCGAATTTTTATGTTCTGCAGCTTACTATGAGTTTGGCATACACGCGTGGGACTTCTGCGCACCCTCTATCATTGTCGAGGAAGCAGGTGGATATTGCTGTGACACGACTGGAAAATCAATGGACCTGATGGCGAGAAAGATTGTTGCGGCCGCTACACCAACCTTAGCAAACCAGTTGACAGAGCTCATCATGGAGATTAAGACGCCTAGAGACTAAAAACAGTATTATAGCATTCATATAGGGGTGCATTTTCAAAAATATATTGTGTTTTTTACGCTCTATGATGTATATAATCTGCAAACAAACACAATATACAATTGTTTGTAGTTTGAGTTTATGTCCTACTTCGAATTTTGCGTATAATTTTGTTCAGTGTCAATACATAGGGCATTAGATGAGCATAGATGTACTTGGTTTACTCTTTTGTTGAATGGAAAGCAGGCACAGTAAATACACTATGTTCACAACTATCTTTGAATGACATGAATCTGCACCCACGCGTGTTGGTTAATTGATCAGACTTGCAATTCTCATCAAATTACAACACAGTGGAATCTTTTCCGCTAACCTATAGCTTTCGATCTCTTCTCGTAGTTAGTTAGCACTGGCTCCAGATTATTAGGGTTCGTAGTATAGCCTAGTCAATAGCTGGTAAAGGTTACTCTTTTCGCCTCAACATAGTTACACTGATCTAAATTTTACATAATATAGTTCAGTATACCCATCATGCATTGGCAAGTATTATCTTTTTCTAGGCGTGCTCATTACATTGTTTATGATCGTCGTATCTTAGGTGCGCGTTTTTCAAGTTTTTTTGTTGCATGATTTCTGTTCTGTAAGTAATGTGAGTTTATGAGAGTGTTCCTTTGCTATGATACATGTTTTTCAACTTCGGTTTTGGCATCTCTTCCAAGTCAATATATTTTTATAGACGTACCAGCGGCACGATACAGTAGTGTGGGTACTTAATTAACGTTCTGTTTTTGGAAATTGAATATGACATGTACGAGTTTTTACATCGAAGCCAATTGAGCGTAAGATTGAAGCTTGCACCCAATATATATATTAATACTACAATGAGATTGAAAAATTGATGATACTGGGGTCATATTCGATACATCTGCCCGTATACTTCAATATCACCCAGCGCATCACATAGGTGATCACCTTATCGGCTTATCGTTCGTAAATATATTTAGAACGTGTGAAACAACAGAAATTAGAACTATTTGATTGCTTTACGGTCTGCTGCAAGTTGCAAACATACCGCCGATTTTGCCCAGATATAATAATAACTGCTTCCGGCCGTACGGCCGATGACCCCACACCCCCCAAAAACAAAGAACTTGACATTTTCTGAGGGAAAAAACTGAACATACTAAACTCATTATTGATTGGGTACAAAAAATCTCGTTCCGAAACACACTAACCCAGACTTTATAGCGTTGGTTTAGGGTTTATTTTTGCATGACATAACAGTTTTGCTTTTTAGACAGTCGGCTACCTATACCCTTCTTATGATTTCCCGCTGCAATTTGTAGTAGAATCATCAAATTGTCAAGATACACCGAGTTGTCTACTCCACGTAGTAAACAAGCAAACATGAACTACGCAGTATTATTGTTCATTTGTGAATATTAATGCGTTATGTATGCCAGTTTTGTAGCACTCCTGCACTATGATTTTCAATATTAAACTGTCGCAGATTGAATGTCATACTGGCGATGTAACAAAGACAGCTGCAGTGGATAGGAATGCTCTGTCTCTCAGTTTAATGTGCACCGATACTCTACAGGACAATGCTACCTACACAAGCGGCATTCTTGGTTCAACAATGAATATGTGCAACGCCATCGTTGGAAGTGGTATCCTGACTCTTTCATACTCTACGGCACAAGTTGGATGGTGCATTAGTCTTATAATTATGTTCTTGGGGGTCCCGATTACTCTATTCGGGCTACACCTTCTTCATAAGATTGCCGACAAAATAGGCGGACGTCAAACAAGCTATGGTGGGGCGTGTGAGTTAATACATCCCCTGTTTGTACTTGTGGCAGACTTAATCACGGTGTCCGCCCTCTGGGCGGTAGCAGTAATGTATATAACAATTGCAGGAAGTTTACTCCCTGACGTTGTACGACAGTTTACAGAGCAAAACGACGTTGACTTATATTATCAGCAAAGTTGGTTCTGGCTAATTATTTGCTGGGGATGTATTGGATTTCCGCTGTCTATGTTGAAATCGTTGTGGTTTCTTTCATATACGTCTCTTGTTGCTGTCGTCTGTGTGATATGGACTGCTTTTGTAGTATTTGCCTATGCGATCGGTATATTCGATCCTTGTGAAGGGATCGAAAGCAATTGCAAGGGAGAATTTACTGCCGCCATCTGGAATTTTAATGCTATAATGAGAGCTATCCCTATTTTCTTGGTCAGCTGTACCGTCGGACCAGTCATATTTAACATCTACAACACAATGGACAAACAAACGTCGAAACGAATGGATACTTCTGCCGTGATTGCATTATCTGTCGTTACTGTCCTCAATGTTATTATTACCATGTGTGGATACTTCACGTACGGTTCCAACGTGTCATCCAACATTCTCGATTCTTACCCTATTTCGACGGTCGCATCAATTGCTCGTGTCGGAACTGCTTTCGTTGTAACAGTATCCTACCCTCTTCTTATGCATCCAGCACGAGATGCTTGCATTCACGCAATCAATACTCTAATGATTATAGCAGGAATGCAAAAACAAGGTGCCAATATTTCTAGCTATAACACAAGAAGCGGAAAGATTTTGTATTACACAACAACTATATTTATCAATATTCTCGCGTTTATTCTTGCGTACTTTAATGTCAATATCAACACGCTACTATCCATCACGGGTGCAATAGGAAACTCAAACCTCTGCTATACATTTCCCGCAATTATTTATTGGAGAATGTTTGAGGCGGAAGGAATGTCGGCAGATCGTGTTGCATGCATTCCTTTAGCCGCCACTGGCATCTTCGTAATGGGGGTCAGTTCGTGGGCCAACTTCTCGTAATATGAGGATATTCAAATCCCTGCATTTTTGCATTCTCCACCCCTTCATAGTTCCGGTAATTCTAAAAAGTGAAATGAACGTCTACGTAGACTAACCTTCCCGAGAAAACACATGTAAAATACTTTCATCATACTGTGAAAACATCCAACCAACTAAATATATTTAATTAGTTAATATGTTATGATAAAAGTTCTCAAGGATCGTAATGCCAAGCAATAAATTGATTCCGCCATTCATATATAACCTTTGCTTCATCTCCCTTTTATTGTTAATACATTTCGTGTCTGCTTTGACTACGACGTGACCAGAGTAGTAGTAATGTGACAGTTTTCCTCATTTTTGGTGTATAGACGAGTTTACGTTAGCGTAATAAATGCTGCTTGGCATCTTGTTTTTCGCTTCAAGTGCTGGATAGCCTCAAACCATGCCCTATAGTGTACATCTAACATGGCCTAACAACCACATGCTAGTTCACACCAGCCCGCTGCAGCTGGACCAGCCGTCGACATACATTCCTCAACACAAGTGTGGCAACTAGACCTAACCATTCGATGGTTTTCGATTATACCGATGCCACCCTTTTGCTCGATGGGCTGAGAGCAGGCGGAGGACACCACGACGACTAGAACAATTTTCTTCAATAAGAAGGACATTGCGAAGGTTGCTTGAGTGCTGTGTTCGAACTTGTTGTTTTGTATTGCTTGTATTCACTGAACGAGAGCTTGCTTTTATAGCCGCGTGTCCTCGAAATTATAGTACAGTTGGTTGGATGCCATACGACTGATTAAATATATATTGTACACACCACACAAGCATCAACGCAGGAATGATCGTAGATGGCAGATTCTTAGCAGAGCATTATTACTCCTCTATGGTATACACAGAGCATCACTAAAGGATGAGGGGTTAACGCAGAGCATAGCAAAAGCCGTATTATCAGGGTATAGGGTTTACCCAGCGTACGTCAAGAGCTTTATTAAAACTACGGTATACCCAGAGAAAAACAAAAGCTTTATGATTAGGATTAGGTTTTAAGAAGGCAAAGAAAAAGCCATATCATCAGGGTTAGGGTTTACCCAGAGGATACTTTCTTTTTGCTATTTTATTCTCACACGCAGACCACCTGCTTTACACGGTGTTGGGAGCATCCCTGTTGCGACTTCTGCTAGTTGGCAGAGGCAGAATCATGAAATCCACTGACAATATTAATTTGTTAAGTTAAACTAGAAATGATATTCCTAGAAACGCATTGCCACTAAACCCTAAATGCTCATGTACTAATAATATACAGATTTAGGGTTTAGGGTTTTATTTTTTCAAGTGTACTATTAATATACAGGTATTTCACTTGAGATCACAAGCATTTTTTTATGCTTACTATACAAATATTTAACTTCAGAACACGTGCATTTTTTCAAGCGTTCTATTAATATGCAGATATTTAGCTTCAGAAAACGAGCATTTTTCAAGTGTTCTATTAATATGCAGATATTTAACTTCAGAAGGGTTAGGGTTTAGGGTTAGGGTTTAGGGTTTTTAGGGTTTAGGGTTTA
>JAWQFL010000014.1:1207084-1318117 GCA_033442365.1 Creolimax fragrantissima | reverse complement strand
ACCCTAAACCCTAAACCCTAAACCCTAAACCCTAAACCCTAAACCCTAAACCCTAAACCCTAAACCCTAAACCCTATAAACCCTAAAAGGTTTATTTTACGACTTTTCCTCTAAAAGATAGATGGCTTTTAAACAATCGTAAACCCTAACCCTAAATGATTTGGTCTAGGAATTTATAACTAATGGAGTTGTTTCCAAGCTTTGAATGGACACTGTTTTTTTTACCTGTATGAGCACTTCAAACAGAACTTAATCGTAGACAGCACCCCATATTTAGGAAGTAGCTTCAGAGGTGCACTACACAATGTGTGTTTTATACAATAATCTAGTCAAAAGATGGACAATAGGAATAAAATTATCCCAAATCATATAGAGTACCCTGAGCCCTAAACCATAAACCCTATCACAATTACGGCTTTCCCCTACTCTAATCCAGGGTGCAGTTATTTGGCATTCGTCCATCGTGGTGCAACTGCAATTTATATACGGCAACAGTCTCGCAGGAATGTACTAAAGCATCAATAGAGATTTAAAATGAACGGGGTTTACACCATTGGTATAATCCCATGAACCAGTATGTTGCCAAGGAAGACTGCTTTGTTCAAGTGCACCTAATATGCAGTTAACAGTTAGTTTATCAATGCACTTTTCATTATGTGATCCCTAGCTAAATCAATTTTATAGTGTTGTGTTGTTCAATTTAAAAAAAGTACACATACATTCTAACCCAATATTCCACTGTGCACTTTAACTTGCTAAACTAAATTCACATTCCATTATTTGAACCCTAACCCTCTCACGTATGATTCAGGCTATATATAGTTAAACTACAGTGTACTGTAATTTTGTTTTTTTGCTTCATTCCATTGAGCCTTTAGATTCTAAATGAATTTTATGCCATTTGCCCATTGCAAAACAAGGCTACCTAACTCAGTACCTAGTTGTATACGATTGCATCTATGATTTATCATTATTATTTCCATTACTTGAACCCCTAACAAAGGAATGGTCTCAATTCTATATGATGACCAATTTCTTGGTTAAAAATGCTCTCCCAGGATGTATTCTGCGTACTATAATAGGCCATTTTATCCAGATGTTGCACTACCCGTAGCCCCTTTCCCTGCCTCAAGTCTCCTCGTGAAAACTGTAAAGTCGTTGGCTATTGGCACAAGATCCGATTTCTATCTTGCATTGCTGCGTAATAAATTATAATATACCATCATTATATATTCGTTGGCTACGTGATAGTAAGTTCGGGAGGGTTGTTGTACATACATACATAGTTCGGAATGCACACATACAGAAGTGTGCGTGTGTTCTTCAATGAATGCGAGCATATGCATGACAACTTGGCAAAAGGGGTTAGTAGAAGGAAGTTGGAGGTGAACTTGCGCTTACAAAATAAATTCTCCACTATTAGCACAAACCAAAATAATTCCAAAAGATACGTACATGAGACGATTTGGATCTGTGGTCTTTTCAGCTTCAGAAACGTGTCCTAACAGTGTACTAGCATTCATGGTCGAAGTTATCACCGATTGAAAGTCTTGAGGACAACACTACATATGAATAAGACATTGAGTATGACGATTAGAGGTAATTACTCACAGATCACTACCTAGTTTGATAGGGTGGGCCATACCTTCGTTTGACGTCTTGAGTCTTGAGGTTATGGTTTTTATAAAATTCATCTGTTTGAAATTCTCACTCCAATAAGATTGTCATTCCAAGTACAATGACTAACCGAGGCATATTGGGTCAATTTATTTATATCTGGCATCTAATAAGTACGAGTAGTATCAACCAAATCCGAAAATATCGTTTATGTTTAATTCTGGAAATGACAGCTCCAGCTTAGAAGTTCAGATTATGAAGCTGACCATGACTACTTTTACTATCGAGTCCAAGAAATTTGGGATGGTTTGAACTTTACATCAAGTAAATATTGTCAATTCCTGTATTAATTATAAACTTAATAGTGTACACAACGGACAAATGGGGCTATAAACTGAATCGAAGGACTTCTAACTGCCGTTGATATAGTGTCAATACCGCCAAAATGTTGTCCTTCATCTGCAAAGCTATCGATCTGCTGGGTATAACACAATCAAATTGTACTATTCCCTCTTCAGTGTTTCGTTGTTGTCGCTTCGCTTGCCTATATAGGAGAAAACAGTCATAAATCACACACACGTGTGCATATGTAGTTTATCGACAAACAATTACAACAACCATGACTATGCATACACCAGGGTAAGTGGGGCATGCGCGCAAATACACTCTGTACAGCGTGCGATAACGCACAATATATATGTATAAAACAATATCCAAGGAATAATACGAAAACAATATGGTAAGAATACGGTTTCATACAGGGATTGGGCAAGTGTAGTATTTCGTTGAAAATTTTCTGGGTTGACACGAAGACTCAGTGTAGGTTTTCCGTTCTTGTCGGTTATATCAGTATGGAATATGCCTTCCACTCCAGCAGACATTCGAATTCTGATACTTAACTACAAGAATAAGAATCCAGTGTCAGTAGTATGAGATGTAAATACTTGTAGAATATAGTGCCAGATAAACCTTAAGATAACAAAGAAGTGCATTATGCATCACAGCGAGCCAACACCTAATATAGTATGGGTTTAACAACAATAATCAACTTACGTTGTCCGAATCCTCCTCTGCCCGGTGTATCTCTAATTCCATGATTCGTAAGGTTGATACCATGAGAACAATACTTGATGACAACCACGTATGGGCAAAATAATTCTCCTATAAGCATAAGAGTATGTCTAGTAAATATAAATACACACTTCAACAAACTTAAGTTTCTTTACATACCCTCATATGTACGACTGCATGTTCAAATAAGCCTTTAAATACATCACATTGAAATATGCAAAGCTAGTACTAAAGAGACTTGATATGTCTTTAACAAAGATAAATTAGCAAATTCACACAAACAAGCACATGAAAATGCAAGTGTACCAGACAATCGCTTGTATTGCCATCGGGAGAAGAAGCCTGCAGACAAAGGAGTAAGCGTTGACCCATTGCACTGTCTTCGTGGTAGGGGACTACGATGCGATCGAATGGGATATGTCGTTGGAATCTCTGCACCTGTGCACTACACCGTGGCCCACGTGTACTCTCCCGAAGCGCTGACATAGTTTCCAGTCCAAAATCAACAACTCCACTGGTTGGTTTAGCGAATGCACCAACAACACCTTTACCAAGCCCTCGGAGCAGACCCTACACGCATTGAATAAGTTGCATATTCAAGCATTTGAGAAACATGCAAAAAAAGTAGAACTGTATATTCGTCTACCATAAAATACAATCGTACATATTAACATATAACCTACCGATGCACCATCATCCTTTGCACCCTTGACTGGTTGGGTGAGGATACCTGAAAGTCCACCCAGAACACCCAACGTCATACCCGACAGGCCACTCCTCACTACACCAGTGGGAGAGGACGATGCCTGGTCTTCCTTTCGTTTCATTCTCTCGCGCTCAAAGTCTGCATCTAATGCAAAACTAGCAATGCTCTATTGTACGAAATACCAAACAAAGTCAGAAAACGAGCTACAATTGTTGAAACCAAGCACTATTAGAAAAGAACAAAACAGAAATGGGAAGTGCGTATCTTGATTGGACTTTAATGCATGTGATGGATGAATATGTCGCACTGTGACTTACATGTCCAACCGCATTAGAGACGGCAGAAATACCCTGTGTAACGACCTTGTACCACTGATTCATCAGTTGATCTTTGTAAAAGTGATGCGTGGTTTTGTTGAAGTCGTAAGCGTTGATGAACGAGTGCTTCATAGAAAACGGATCCGTTGACAATCGAACATTATGGAGTGTGACTATAGGGAGGCGCCAGTGTTCAGCACTTGCCTGTATGTACGTACACTCAGGTTTTATTCAAGTGTGGCGTAGATCTCACACCATCAAAGTGATCTGGGCCATCTAATCTAAAGGTCCAGCGTCCATGTCGATGAATTCGAATTTATAATAATAATAATAAACACTTGATGCATATGTATATACAACTTAAGCACAAGATGTGGTATACCTGAACGTCCTCAGGCAAATCCATGGAAGGGATCAGAGATAGGAAGAAGTCCAGTGAAGTCAGCTGGAGACTCTGTAGATAGAAGATACGATTGCCCGTACGAGAAAACTGTTCTTCTACAACGTCTACCACATTGTCCAGCGATGAGGCTTCAATGCCTGTATTCTATTTCACGTGTGTTGATTGGAACAAGGAAAATCTTAAATACTAAAATTCCCGTTTTAAGTTTTAAAAACTGAGTGATCTGCTAAGAAATAAAATATAGCGGTATATATATTTAAACAATAAACGCAAGAGTAAAAATACACCAAAGATTTGCTTATTGGTAAATTCGTCGGAAGATGTACCTTATCTTCATCTTTGCGGGTTAGAAACATGTCAAGCATTCTGTATAGAAACTCATCTGTCATTCGCAGTTGGAAACTTTGAACGAGACTACATCGGAATAGAAATAATATTGTATCAGTAGTTGGACGAATTGAGTATTTTAGTGAATATACTTCCATAGAGTTAATGCAAATACTCTTAGTTAACGAATGTGAACAATTTATCTGCATCTAGGTACATACAAACACACACGCGTACATGATATACAGACTGATAATATGTCCGTCTATCATCGGTGAAATAGGTTATCAGATTGGTATTACTTACGCATGTGCCACATGGAAGATCTTGACGGTATCTGTGCTATCATTTGACTGACTAATCACCACGTGTACAAATGGTTGAAGCATATCATTCCGTCTCTCGTCCGACGACTTTCCGCGTCTCACTAGACCTAACGATATATGCGTGGGTGAGTATTTACAGTAGATTGAGTGCGCGAGCGTGCGGAAGTAAGTGCATGAGACTGCAAGGTTTAGGTTTTATATTTTGTGTGATATTTTACTATATTGGATAACACGTTGAATTTCGCCTGGGCATGATTAAACAAAGTCCGATTGTTTGGGAATGAATGTCACATCAAGTAGCTACAAACATGCAAGCCCCGCATAGCACAATCGCTAACTTACTGTCGCTCCTCAATCCCTTGTTGGTTGGGTATTGTTGGGCGGTCGTACAGGCAGATGTGAAGGCCACCACATCCATATCAGGTACCATGAACTGCCGCTCATCCAGTGGCGCAAACACAACTCGATTGGGACTAGGGAACAACTGCAGCAGACACGGACATTAGAATAACATATGGCAGAGGTGTTTGTTGTGTTTACCTATAGCATCTTAATAATAGTGCAAGCATAAACAATATTTAAAAGAAAACAACTCGCAAAATACGTACAAACATACCCTTCGTGACTCTGCAAATGTTTGGTCGTCCATTTGTAAATGATCAATTACAACCTTTATAGCAGTCCGTTGTTCCGTCTGAACATACTGTACTTGCAAACCAGACACCGATATATAGGCTAATTCCATTGGTCGGTGGTCTATGATGGAAATGCCCATTCCGACAGTTCCTTTGATCGATAAATTAGCCTCAAACAACAAAGCATCAGACACCTCCACATCGTCGTTCCCCATCTCACGAGCAGACGTATCGTTCTCGCCTGAGCCTTTGAAATTCGATGCCATAGATACAGATCTGGGTATGACTGACTCGCCTAAATCTAGTTGCAGAACAATAAATATACTACTTTTTCAATATTCTGATCCAACAACATAAAACCGCGCATAATAAAAGAAACACCATTTGAAAAAACGTAACAAAGGCAATTCCAGACGAAACCTCAACATACTACACATGTATTTTATACACAACTTGCATGTCCACATGCATGAGGGCTTAATATGAAGAAGACATACTTGCACGAGCTATATCGGACATTGACTGAAGGTGGTCTGAACGAACAGACTTGCGACTGCGTAGAGATATGCGGTGTTCTCTGCGTGGAGCCTGGTGTCCGTCAGAGAACTTCAAAATTCGAATGGGCCCATCCACTTCAAGACGTGGCACCAAAATCCCCGTACCTGCATGTACGTACGATGATGTATGAGATGCATGGAAACGCCATCAGACGTGCACGTGCACTATAAGGACATATAGCAATAAACAGCGATAGTATATTCTTGCCTTGAGAAATGTACTCTGGTCTGAAGTGTTGGAGGGGACTTTGTGAGCGATTGGCGAGTTTAAGGAAACTGCCAACCTTTAGGTTATCCACTTCCCAGACGAGATCTGATTGGCGCGCGCTCATGACGGAAGAGATCATTGGAAGTATTTGCCACTGTTCACTAGCTCTCTTCTTGGGTTGGTTCATATACAGCCGCGCCCCTGCAAAAAGGGATTAATCAGTGGGTGTTTGTACATTTTAGTGCGCACTAGTTGTATATTTATGTACATACGTTTTCTGCCTCTCAGGGACATTATCAATATGAAAAAAACATCAGTAGTCATATAGTCAATTTCTACAAGCACACACACACGTAAACAAGTACAGCGAGGTGTATACACACAAATGCACGTAGATATAAACTCAAACGTAGATGTCTCCAATACCCGAGATAAGACCGTCGCCATAAACCTGTGCGAGAAGTCCAGTTGTTGGGTTAACAAGTGCACCATTAGGCTGTATACTCCAAAGCTGAAACTTATATTCCGCCGTGGATTCCTCTCTTTTTGGCCATAGCCGGATTGTGGCCTGCCCATCCCGTGTCTGACAAACTTCCAACACCATATCATTGTTAGCTACTATGTGGAACACCCGTAAATACTCCACCTTGGCGAACCTGTGTATATATATGTAACAAATTTGTATTTACAACAGTAGATAGTCCAACAAAATATTTATAGCCCGGCAATTTTCATCCATATTCACCAACCTCCTGGTAGGTACGAACAAATAGTACACACCACATACTTATTCTGAAGATTGTCTAGCTCATATGCACGTGCTGTGAGATCGTCTCCCTGGACCTGCACATTTAGAAATTGCGGGGTCAAAAGCCGATCGAAGCCATATGCTATCTCACTTTTTGGGTCTAATATTTCTTTGCCGACACCTTCTTGCCAGTACTGCAGTGGGAGAGCTGCCAATGGCGGCCAAAGAGCAAGTACATGTGAGTGTAACAAAGTTGTTTATTCCCTGCGTCTATTCGACTGCAACGATTTAGGTGTTTAGGTGCGTGTGGGGTATGTGTGAAAATAATGCAAAATCTTCTGAGATTGTAGGTGTGTAATGCGTAGTTCTACGTACCAGTATTATTCCGTATGATATAGCTCGTATCAGTTTTTCCATAGGTACGACCAAATATGACGACATGGCCAGCCTTTACCCAAGTGACTGAGACCGGGATATACCCTACCAGTTGTTTGTTACGATTACCTCTTAACTTTACAGTGAAGTGTGTGAGCTTGGACGGGTTGAGACTAAATGGCTCACTCCAACCCCACACATCACTACTGCCTTGTATCACTCCCTTCGCGCGAATTCTGACGTAGAAAATAATGTCCAAGTTTAGAAATACTATTTACTTGTGTTCAGACCATATATTGTAGTTGCACATACTTGCATGAGATTATACAAATGATACAAGTAATACCGGAGGTGCTGTAGTTCGCTGTTAACAGGCCAGTGAAAAGGAGTGGATTGCATTGACGATATTGTGACAGCGGGTGTATTTACGTTGTCTTGAACATATTCCAACGGGAAACCGTACACGTTCAGGAAGAGGATGTTTGGGATCAGCTGGATAAGTCGCGTTCGATGATATACTCCACTGCAATGTTTTACTTTCACGCCTATGATTGAGTATGAATCAACAGGCATTGTGAATTTTCAAGCAGTAACGGGTATTATAAAAAACAAGCGTTCAGGTTGTGCGTCTTTGAAATCATGTTGACATATTCTACATAACGCAATATATGAAATGACAACGTAAACGGCTTAACAGTACTGTGCACTTTGTGAAACATATACAAAGCACAGCCAGTTAACTGCACCAGCGAATTTATACCAAACAGACTGGATCACGAAGATTATTAAGATGACATGTATTGCTTGGTGAATTATTCTCATTCGAATATCGCGATAGAGAATCAGATACGAGACTGGCGAATACAATGTCTGAAGACAACTCGTTTGGACGTCAAAATACCTATACAAGTATGCTCACGCGTGTCCAACTCTTTTACCTATCTCATATTGCTTTTGAATATTTGATCGGAGCATTTTTTGCTCACCAACAGTGAGAGTGACTACTGAGCTACTTCCAGTGGGGTCCAATCGCATCGCATTCGACCATCCAGTTTCTAATGTTCTAAAGTTATAAATGGAAATTCAGGGTGTGCGGTGTTAGTCAAGTTAAGTTAACTTATACATCATGTGAACTCACTAGCGCACGTGCACAAAACACCATCATACGCAAGTCACACAGTAACAAAGAGAATAAACACTGATTCATACACTAGCACAAGCAAAGACAGATATAATGCAAATGCACCTGATAGCAATTTCGTCAGCTGCAGGGTATTTCGACATTTCCAAGCTGTGCATCTGTACATGACCTGGAGAGGTAACAGGTAGAAGTGTTTCTCTCGACCCTTGACTTGGAATGCTCTTACACAATAACTGCAATCCAGTCATATTTACAATCCAGAATGAAGCCCACAATGATATCAAACGCGCTCCATACTCGATCATACTCTGACAGAATGCCGGAGAGTGTATTTGTGATTAGATTTGTGAATGCATGATAAACTAATGCATGCATGAGCCAAACGTGCATTTTACTGTTACGTCAAGTATATTTAAGGTACAGTGTAATACGTTCAATAATACTGCAAAATATGAGAGCATAATTAGAATGTCCCAAGGCATACGATGATAGTATGTTTGTATGAGAAAGAAAATAGTGATCGTTACCTTATTCTCTATGAAGATGTTCAGGGCAGAGTCTGCTCTGTGTGTAGGTGTTAAGCAGGTCCGATTGGCCAAAACGGATTTCTGAGAGGCAACGATGATGTCATCGCTCATTTCATACTTGTCAATAGCTACACGAATCACCGCTTCCTGAGCCGTATCTATCGTGTGGCACTCAACAACCCCTCCAGGAGATACATGGTAAGGTAGATAGCCGTGCGGACCCTTCACAAACACCCTGAGTAGTTGTTGGTGAGTTTATCAAATGTTGCATAGTTAGCGTGTGCATGCGAGTGTGTGTGTGTGTACAGCGTGAGATTCAATCAGTATGATCGGTGAACGTACGCTTGCAAGTAAAAATAAAGAAAGCAACTCTTCGTCAATGAAATATAAAAGTAGTCAAACAACTGTACAATCAAGGAATATCGTACGTACATGACATGGGTATGTATATGTACAGATTGCAAACATAAAGTTTAATCTCCACAGGTACAGGCTACACTCGATGTTAATGCAACTGGACATGTTTAATCTACCTAGACTTACATTATATCGACAGGTAGAAGGTTTTGTACTCGTAGAGGTGCCCAGAATGAGAAACAGTGTAATGGGTATGAAGTGTTGAGCACTGACTGTTCATATGTAACATGCATCATTACATGTGTTAGTGTGTGATCGTCACCAGCCCCTGGGTCGTGAGGACAAACCAACGGACTAGCAAACGTGCCTGTAGCAGGGGTGTTTAAAAATAAGTAGTGACACGGATGTTAGAAGGCTGGTGCACTGACGGTGTGCCTGTTGACGAGTTACAAGTTTCGTTATGCAGAATGTTACATACATGACCGCGAACAAGTAACTGTATCATATAACTGTAGAGTATGAACGTGCCTATGAGCATGCAAGTGGATGTGACATCTATGTTTTGGTATAAGACACGACATATTACAGCAGTTGCATACAAGCCGAGTGTAGAATCGATGGGCTGATAAACGTGATCATCGTTATGTGTGTATTGGCAATACATGTTCGCACGAACGTTCAATGTCGGCTATTAAATCTCTCGAAACAGGGGGGTGTAGGATATGCAATGATCACACTACATGAATCATACATTCGTACATATTCATTCCTTAGTGGAAAGTTACGATTGACACACATAAGTCTGCACTGCCAATCAATCATACCCTTGTGATGGCCTTTTTTCTTAGATACAAATCTTGACCATTGCACAATGGACGGACAGAAACCTGTTTCTTGATCTACGCTCTTAGTTACATTCGCGGTGTCATCGGTTACGCTTGTGTCTTTGTTAGCTAGTAAACGCACCTTGAAGTTGGCACTAGCCATGTCTACAGGAATCGAAAACGTCTTACAGAAAACGAGTGTAAGAGTGGTGTAAGCAAACTGTATTGAATTTATTGTATAACCGTATAGTTAAATATGACACGATTGTGCAGCAGACAGTAAATCTGAGTCAGTGTATAATGTCAATTTTACACGAGCTATGTGGGTTTGTGTTCAAAAAGTGTTGATTGTGAACAAATTGAATAAATACCTTTCCTGCCTGGATGATGTAGTCGGAGTACGTGTTTTCTGTGAGAGAGCGAATGTTGAGTGGCCGGGACATGTGGTTTACAATCTGTACAGTCGATCGAACCTCTACCACTCGTCGGTTGTTCTACAAATTAAAGTTTGGAATTGTTTTTGAAACAAGGCTGCAATATACAAGCGCCTATGTAGTACGTATGCTACATGTTCGGATGTGAGTTGTATAAAGACTTACGTGACGTTCACATACCTCTACATACACGTCTACAATTACATAGGTAGTGCGTGCTCGTCTACTACCACCACGTCCTGCGCCAGTTGAGGTGTCCTCCAACATCGCATAACAGGCTCTCCCCATTCGCACCAACTCAATAGGTTGCAATTTCGTATGCCCCTCAATCTGTAGTGTCACATTCATACGCTTGAGAGCCGCCTGTGTAAGTTCAGTCGTGGAGAACTACGCTGTGAGTACAAAACATATCTGCGCTCACATTTCTCTATACTCTGTCACATGAAACTACACATTTTGAATATACAAAGGAACCCCCACAAACTTGCCTGCATTTTCTGTCTTTGCTCATTCTGGCTGCCATTGCCCAGATCGTCTGTCCAATCCTTCACCCCGTCACCAAAGGCGACTTCCTGTCCACTATCTACGCTAATCAGCGTGGTTGGGTCTCCACTTGAATACATCGTAACTGGCAGACCAGTTAGATTACGAATCATATGAGGCTTATAGTCTACCCGGTCTTGGGCTTCCTTCCAGTACGAAGGATCCTTCTCAGATACACCTATGTATGTATGTATGTATGTATGTATGTATGTAACGCATACAACGCATATAAGTAATACGTTTATGGTGAAAATCTGCTCCTGGAGAGATCAACAAACATACCCACATACCTTCAATCATAGTCTGCATACATGCAAAAAGAGGTTGAGAAATATTAACTTCAAGCTTCTCGCTCGGCTCAATAGAGAGAAACCTTCCTTTCTCACGTTTGTTATAGTACTCTACGCGTATGCCATGGGGCTCAAGGAACGACTCCCAGCTAGAGAGGTTTGTATTGAAAAAGTCGTATGAGAAGCGACTGTTGATCACCAGACTGGCGTTATCAGATGACCAGTTGCGCACATCGACCATCAGTGGTTTTGACACAAGCTCAGCCAACGGCTGTACCACGTTGCTGTGTTTATATCAGTAATAAAACACAAAGGTGAGGGAATATATATATGTATATATGGAAACAGCAGACATACATTTGCGTGTGATTGTGGCTGTTTTGATCATATTGACATAAATATCCATACACAAATGAGAATTGGCTTTATTCTTAACCTGTGGTCATAATATATCGTAATCTTCAGCAATCCGTGGTGCCCTAACAAGCTCGTCATATTGCAATTTCACATTCCAAACATTTCATTGTACATGCACATATGTACGAATACCATTCTTAAGCTGAAGTGTATATTGTCAACATTGAGGCCGCGAAACTTGGCGGAGTGTGGGTGTCACATACATTATACACCCGTCAAACACACACAGATACGTACATACCCAATAGTCCTATAGAACTGGATGTACACTTCCCCGTCAAGTGTAAGCTGTTCACGAACGACATTGCCAGGTGTAGCCAATGAGTTAACCACGTTTGGTGGATTGGAGAGAGATAACCTTTTAGCCACATTTAACGAACTAGTTTCCGGTGATGGTGATTTGGCTGGTACTAGACCGATCTGTTTTACAGTTTGTAGGTTTTGTACTGTACAGCACCCATGCATAAATATTGTGTGTTAGAGTTCCTGTTTAAGCATGAGCGCATATAAACGAGTTGATAGGTAACCTATGGGAACAAGGAAATTCGTCCCTAAGAGAAAAATATCCTATCAAGCATATTTGTACGTAATGTGTGAATGGTGTATGTGTGTACCTGAGTAGATTGAGGGTGGCTTTTTTTTAGGCGAGTAGTTTGTAATTAACCAATCAGCTGCGTTCTCCACGTTGTCATTATTTACAGTGAGTGCTGATTGGCACCACTCCTCATCATACCCCATGTCGCTCAGAGATGCCAACAACTTCTTTTTCTCTCTCTCGTTTTCTTCAACTCTCATGAGTTCGGCCCTACTTGTTATGCACATGGGTTCGTATAAACATTTGTGAATACAAGTTACCTATGTCGTAGTATGTCGTAGTTTTAGATAATGTTAATAAAAACCGCTTATACAACAAAAGATGTGTTGGTCTTCATATCACATTCGTTCATACATATGCATCTTCGCATTTACGTATATATCCCAATATTTACACCAGTAGTTCTGGCTATGTGGCGTGTGGGCATAGACAGACAAAACATGCATTGTGTGTGGGAAGATATATGCTTTGTAAGTGCACACATGCAACTGATTGTATCACTCTTACTTATACACTTGAACATTACATCAATAAGAGTTTTATAGGTATCTATACACGTTGTATTGGTGATCTCAAAATAATTACCTTATCTCGTCGTCATCTTGTTCTGATTCAGGTTGGAGTAATGACGAGTAAGTATTGTATAAATGGCGGAGAAGATCTAGCTCAACCATGGACAATCGCAACGTAATCCTGCCTGCCTGACATATAAGATCTCGAATCCGTTTAGTTCCGTCCTAAGAGCAATACAATTTAAAAATTAGCATTAAACTTCCATTCTTTTTCTGCACATTAGTAGGTGCGAGTGTAACATAAAACAAAGATTAAGAACATAAGAAATGAATGGATTTCGAGACCCAGTATTAGTGTATGTATATATGTGAGCATACTAATTTTATCGATATATAGAACGTAGGATAAGAGCATAACAGCAATGGTGCAACTCGGGGTTGACGTTTACTTACCAAGATATAATATTGGATGCTCTATTACTGCACAAGAGGCAATATTTGCGGATTCATAATGCGCTCATTATTCATACATAAAGACAACATATACACACCATCTTATCCACTTTATCTGTGTATTCGAGTTGGAACTTGCTGGGGTAAAGCAGAGTGACTCTAGTGTCGTCTTTTGAGAGCCAATAGCTGTAAGAAGAAAAGTTACTGAGATCACCCCGCCACTCAATATCTCCATCGGAAGAAGCCTGAAGAATAAATAGAAAGGAACCCTGTACAACGACTGCTGAACTATGCACAGACCCGAAGTCGTAAAGAAACACAGCCTCAGGTCGCATTAGATGCATCGTGAGCTTCAACGACCTCTCAACTGTGTGCATGTATGTTATGGGTGAGTGTCGTAATCATGTATGAGTTTGGAATACAGAAGACATAATTTAACTCAAATACAAGGGCGCGCTTGAGCAGAGCGATATCGAAAAGATTACACGATATATTATGCACTATTTAGGATTTAGATCAAAGTTTGCGCCATATGCGCATTCATTCATATTCATCCATGGAACCCTCACATTCCCACAGTTACATACGCTTTTCTGGCTTGATGAGATTTATCTTGGCGTCTGAATCATCCCCTTCCAGTTTAGTATCTGCATTAACATTCTGCAGCAAAACACACAGGTAGAACAAAAAGTGTAAATTGTTAATCTTCAAACCTTACCATTGCAACAGAAAAGGGCATACAGTGCATCAGAACTCGTATACGTTGCCATAAAGATTAATGAACATATCACTTTGTGCATAGCGTATTACCTTTACATTCAAGTTGATCTTATTTATACTTTCTGTGTTTGTGAAATCGACGTAATGAAGAGGTGTTATATCTAGTGGTGCAGCGATGAACGACCATGCCTCCATGAAAAAATCTGGAATCTGAGTATATATGTATTATATTGTGAGAGTGCTGTTGATTTGGGAAATGCATGTGCGTTAATGCGAACAATAACAGGGAATCACATAATTAAAATAGAAGTAACTACCAATTATTTGACATGTATATTGCATTCCAGAACATTTGCTCACCCTAAACCTCCCTAATCCTTAAATCGACATAACGTACAAACACACACATACCATGAGTAGTCTTGTATGCCTCAATAGGATTTTTGTAGTCGTATTTCCAGATGGACTGTTAGCCATTACAAAATCTAAGAAGTCGTCAGAGTTTTCCTCTTTCTCTGTTGTTCGGTCTGTTGATTGCTCAAACTCAAGGCTGGTGTTCTGTGTCAGCACATTCACATGCTTAGAGCCACGTGCAGCGGCGCGAAGATCAACAACGGTGAACCTACCCGTGAAAAAGAAAGAACATCTCATTAACACTTAGGTGTGTATACATGAACGATAACAACTCTTGTACATACACAACACCCATACCAATGTGGATAGAATACGAGACATGACGTGTATATACGCACTGGTACAGCACTTGCATGCATGCACATATTTGCGTGTATACGTACCGCTTGCAGGTGAATTCTGTACGTGTGTGACCGTCAAGAAGGTTTCTTTGATTGACCATCGAATTATCCATAATAAAGTCCATTAACGGTGTCGCTTCAGCAGAAAATGGGACCTGGTCACCCTGCATATTTCCTATCGTACGCTCGTACACCTTGATTGTTTATATATTTGTGTACATTTGGGTGAGAAGGTACACTAAATGATGAATTTGTGGTGTATGAGTTGACTTGACACATGAGCATGAGCATACGTACGTGGGTGTAGACGTTCTCGTGCTTTTGCGTGTGGGCGTAGTATGGATGTGTTCAGAAAACATGTGGGCATGTGCGTTTTTGATCGCTCCAGCAGTTTGTTATCTACCAAGCCCAAATATGTAACCAAAGGCTGAGCAAATTGAAGTTGACTCCATCTCAAAATACAGTTTCACACGCATTCGTGCACAACGAGTGCTATTCACAAAAAGAATGTCATTTCCACATGCACATACATAGTAGCTGATAATTTGAAACATACACGTAATGTGACGTTCTGAAAGCGCAGACTGAAGTCAAGAACAACTTCGCTGCCAAACTCTCCGTCTGGAGATTTCACTGTATATGTGAACGTCAAAGAATGAAACGTGAATTCCTAAATGTACGCATGTGTTTTCAATGTTTTGCATGCATTCATCAACGCCAACTCCCCTCCGAACCGTGCGTGCAGCTTTCACTGCACACGGCTCTCCCGATAAGAAAGTAATAAAAACGTAACCAATATGGTTAGGGTAGGTAGCCTAAGTAGAACAGGGGTGTGATTAGCTAGACAGACAACTACATGGTATTATCAGATACATATACATGATACATGATATGCGAAACATTGGAAACTTCTAATATTTCACGCATACAAATTGGATGCATTCACTTGTCATACATTCTCGAATACGGGGTACATATATACTGCAGTGAGAGAATGGGAGATAATTCGTTATACCAACAGATTTGTTAATTTACCGCTTATTTCATCTGGACTGGACTCTGAGGTATCGTTCGCAGTCTGCTTAACATATACGCAGATGCATATATGTATTTTTGAAAACGTAAGCGAATATGTGTTCATGGTGAGGAAAATAAGATGCCATAATACAAAAAAAATCAACAATTTTTCTACTCTTAACATTCACACATCAGCCATATTGTCTTGTCGTATTTATGCTTCAGGATTGTAAATGTATAACTAGGAAGACTTACGTTCGTATCTGTAGTCTCACTTAAATTTCCTGTTAACAATTCAAAGAACATGGACTGTTGAAGATCAGTTAAATGCATGCCAACATTCGCAACCATTCCTTCAATCCTGTACCGCGGTGTAGCCAGAGCCTGTTTTAATGTGGAGCGTGGAGGTTAACTCGACGCTGGCATCGTTTGTTTTCTTGAATGATTTGCAACACCTAACAAAACAGCATGGCGTCTTTTTACGAACGCGTTAAATGCCTCTCGTACATAGAATCATTCGATATTCATAACACATTCATCTACACATTTTCTTCGGAATATATAATTACATAGATAAACATCGTTATATACGTGTATGTTATATATATGTGCTATACATGTGCTGAGTCCTGTAGTGCAGACCTTACCTCGCGTTGATGTTTCGCAGAATATTTGAGATTTCATATTTTCATGTTCTCAGATACAATTACGTAAGTACACAGATAATTTAATTACCTCTTGCGTGTCCTGCGGTGCGAGTCTTCGCTGAACCTTTAATTTCAGAGTGGCCTGACGCATAATGGAATGGGTGTGTACCAGGTGATGGCCGTACGAGGTGATGATCTCAGAATGTGTAGATGTGGACGTCAGTGAGTGTGTAGGACTTTCTTTGGATTTAGAAGGAACAACTGCTGAGGATAGTAACTCCATGGCCTGCAGTTCGACCTCGATGCTATCCACAGTCGCTGCTGTTAATATTTCGTTGCCTGAATTTACCTATGCGTTTCATGAGTAGTGAATTAATATATGTCACAAGTACACGCACGCCAACTTGAAATGCGCATAGACAGAGATATAGAGACATGCACCGTAAGGTGTATGTCGAAAGCATACACGTACTCAATTAAACTACAAGAAGTACGCATACGGGAGTACCTTTTGTGTATTCGGGAGTGTACGTTTCTAAGTAAGTGTATGCACACTGGTACACGTCCATAGGCACATAAAGACTTACCTGAACTTCTTCGTAGGAGTTAGCCAAGGTGATGTTTCCTGGATAAGCCACAAATGCCATGTTGGAATCTGATTTCACAGGAACAACAATAGCAGGGCTGCCCAAACACAGTACACGTTATTGACAAGACGTTTGTGAATAGGGCCAAGAAAGACAACAATTGAGTTTAGGATGTAGTACAATGTGATTGTATACTCGCTTTTGCGGTGAGCATCTATGTAGGCATGAGCATAGTATGAACTACAATAGGTACATAAGTTCACCTTGGTGCTGCGATGTCATAGTAGAACTTGGCATTCATCATTTGTTCTTCGCCCGTGCGCATGAACGAGACCAATCCCTACCAACATCAAACATATTTGTACATTAGTATATAGATATCAGGATGTGTCCGTACACTTTGAACATACACAACACAAATGTAAGGCACATGCACATTATTACTCGACTGTACACAAACTCTTGCATGATAAATTTACAGAAATACATAAATACACGTCAAAACGAAGGACTAATCATACCTGCAGGTACTGAAAGTTCAACAGCCAGTCCGCGAGTAAGTTGAAAAATCGCATAGTATACAGCAGTTGTAGAGAACCTAATCGCACCCAGAGCACACTATCTCCAGCCTAGTGATACGAAGGTGTGAAGATACGGTTTAAGCACCATGCGGGAGTGTATTGTAAAACCAGACCACGTGGTCTGTACAATTTTTACCAAGCACAATCAACATAGTCTACGCCTTGATATGTATAAATATAATCCTGCAAGTGGCTCATATTAATATTTTATACATGTGATCACAGTTGGTATCGTTGGATAAGCACTTCCTACATGGCATCAATGCTAAATATGCATTAAAAAATCCTGTAATCAAGCGAAACATTGTATCCTCACACCTTTGCACGATGGTGGTGATCCTGCAGCTGAATTGCTGGTGGCGACTCAGTACCTAGCTTTGTATATCTTAGCTGGAGAATATCTTTTCCAACGGTGCGGAACACATTAGAGTATACCGAACCACGCTCAGTAAGGTCACGCAGCAGTCCAGGGCCAAGCTTACCCTCGACTTGTAGACCTCCTTCAAACACACCTATATGTATGTAAATATTTCGATCTTACCGACTGAGGTGATGGAAAGAGTGAATATGCGAGTTTGTCTCTTCTATGCGTGTAGCCATTGTATTTTTTACATGTTTGCGTGGATTTTACAATCTCATATGTACAGCAGAAATCAACATGGATCCAGGTATACATAGTCATGCACAAAACAACAACTCGACACAACAGACATCTCATCACATACTACATATATACCTCCTATACGAATCTGCAGTTGCCCACCTCCGATGTCCAAACGGCAAAGCGCGTTGTCAGTAGTGTTGAGAGTTAAGACTAGGGCTTTCACATTTATAGTCCAAAGCTCAGCGTTGTTTCCTGCGACGTCAACTATTCAATTCGTACATCAAACAAATAGAGATGCGAAGAGTGAGATGCAAAAGAATTCTTGTCATTGTTTGGTGTGTATATAGTGTAGAAAATAGATATAAGCATGTGTACAAGACCAGCAGAAGTAAGTTTGGATACATTATTATGTTTGTATTAGAACGGTGTCGAGTACATTACCATTGGGTGTAACTTCAGTGGTAGATGTGTCACGCGATGTGTTTGATTTGTTAATAGACGGTGTGAGTAACGGGGAGTCGGACGGGAGAGTGGTAGATGTACTGAATGAATGAGAGGTGCTTGAATTCCGATCGACATTGTCCAACTGACTGTCCCCTACGAAGAAGTCGATCAATAGCACCGTGGTCTGCAGGTTCAGGATCACGCCGAGGTTATTGAAGTCTACGTCCACAGTGCGGTTATTTCCATCCATTCCACTCCTACAATAAGCAGAATTGTGATGCAGTACTGTGGATGCATATACAAGTTCGGTGCTTTTGTGTCATACCTGGTTGCATATACAAGTTCGGTGCTTTTGTGTCATACCTGGTTGCATAATTTTGTTCACATGCGCCATGACGACGTGACTAGAAGTCCGTAGTAGCGGTTTGAACAGCATACATCGTGCGCACGTGTAGTAGAAGTATGTGCTTGCACGCGAATATAAGAGTGCCAGTGTACTTTGTTGTCTATGTACATGTTTTTGTAGAATAGGGTTTGTGTATGTCACAATCATACCAAAGGGGTGAATCCTTCTCAGCCATAACGACCTTGATGGATACCAGTGCGTCTTGTGCTTCTCTATCGTTGATACTGCCATTACCGCCATCTGACTCAGTATCAGTAGGTATATTCACCCCAAAATCTGACAAATCAGGTTGATCCGTAACGACAATTCGGTCTTGAGATGATTGACCATTTCTTCATGTATGTTGTTTTAGGGTAGATTGATATATGTGTAAGTATTCAATCATGTTCATTGACGCATGTATATATGTGATAGTAATACATACTGTAGCAAATGTACAAGTGAGATGTTACATCGTAATATGCCATGTGGATATGCTTATGTACGTTTGAAATAACTGTGAATGAACATTGAATACACATTCATGCGTGCACACGTACATACATGCATATATATATACAAAAACATACAAAAACACAAAAAAAAGAATCAGTATTGGACGTAATAATCGTCTACCAAAGGTTGACTAGCCGATGTAACAATACGTAAGCGTAAATATATACATACATACCGTCTCAAAAGATCGTTAATAGACAGGCCACCGAGAGTGATGTCTATATTCACATCTTTTTCTCTACTAATTACACCGAGAGTGAAATCATTGAGAGTCAGAATAGCCAAATCTTGCACAGCCATGTGTGTACGATCATGGCTAATAGCGGCTGTGGGTGTACATGCGTGAAACAGTCGCTTAGTGAAGGTTGATAAGAGCGCTTGTTCACTAATTGCAAAGATATCGTCTCATGTGTATATTTAACCAAAGAGCGGAGGTGGGGAGTTAAGCTAGCATACGGTTTCATATTGGCTATTTGTCTCTGATCTACCGCTATATTCCCAATGAAAGACGCAAATGTTGTGTACACGCATACACACAAACCCATAGACACAAGTACGTGCCCAAACAGATATAATACACGGAAATATACACAAAATCCAACACATTAAACACGCACATACAACCACCTATTCGGTTGGCATGTGTGGGTTGCTGGCTACAGTTTGAAGTGTTGAGTTGGTCTGCTCTGTCTATCGCCATCTCTGATCTAAGTATTAATCTGACTCGAGGGATAGAAAAGGTGACTTTCACTTTGCTCTGATGAAGGTTATCTGCTACATTACTGCTACTATGTTGTACATTTGGACCGACAGTGTCCAAGATTAGTGGTGCCGTTCCCCGTACCACAGGGGGTGAGGGTACATCTAAATCGAAGCACAAGTTAAAGGACGAAGTGTCCATTTCACGTTTGTAGAGTAAATTGCCGGAGAGTGTTCCTATGATCTGTTGGTAGGTAGCTTGACAAAGAACTATATCTAAACCAATCAGATGTCCAGAGATATCGATAGGTGCGTCTGTGAATGACATTGTTGTCTCCTGGGCTGCAGTTAACTTTGAGATGATCAGATCAAAACTAGTGTTGCTGACAATACAGTCATTACTCATCTCACTCATCCTTCCTGTATAGTTATAATGAGCAAGAAACGTACATTACGCATATACCTGAATACACTCATAAATAGATATCCGAATGTATATATACAACTTATACACACTTGCAAAAATATATTTTGTTGAGAATGTTTGTGATTCAATTATGTAAAAGTATGCCTACGAACGTGCAAACGGGCGCATATTGGCATAATACAACTGCACGTATACAGAATGTAGTGTTACATGCATACCAGCATGCGCACGTCTACCTGTTTTTAGGTCCGGGTGCATGCTAAGGTCATCTTCAGTATCTGATAACTGAGAAATGGTTGATGTGAACAAACACATGTCCTGAAGACCAATAGTGTACACATCAGCTCCCTCCCCTGTAGAGAGATACACCAGACATATGAATACGTGAAGAGCCTTTATGTGTGTATGCAACAATGAATTGGACAGACGGGTACAACCCAATATATAGAGTTTAAGGTTTAGGGTGTAGGGTTTACCGAATACTGATATATTTGTGAGGAGTTAAGATGAAACTCATGCGCGAATAATTATACATCATATGTACAATGGTTTATCTTGCGAACGAGACTTTGTGGTTCATGTGGTAAATCGTCACGACTTTTATCAACAGTCATAGGATGCTAACGAGACTGGGTAGTGGCTGATCCATACACACGTGCATGTGTGATATATGTCATATTGCATACATGCATAACAAAACAACACATATAACTATGCCAAAATTCATACGTTCCTCACACAACATACACATACATACACCCACACACATATACGCACACATACATACACCGTACACATACACACACACATACACACACGCACGCACACCGTAAATGCACAGGGTTTATGGTTTACAATGTATGCGAAACTACAAATACATATAGCATACATAGA
Source organism: Creolimax fragrantissima (assembly GCA_033442365.1). Lineage (NCBI taxonomy): Eukaryota > Ichthyosporea > Ichthyophonida > Creolimax > Creolimax fragrantissima. Next base: position 1,296,458 of record JAWQFL010000014.1, on the reverse strand, counting down.
GGACCTCTATGTGACGTATATATAATATAGTTTACATGTGAACCTCGTCATATGTCAAGATTCTCAACAATAACCACATGAGTAGTGAGAGAACGCACAATATATGTACATACATAAATACACATCAAATACAATTCATGATGTGTAAACTTACTTGAATACGAATTATCATACACGGAAGGTTTAGATATGTTTGTAACTGTGAGTACACCAAGATTTGCTACAATGACCTCCTGAGTAGTCAGAGTCATTGGTACTACAATAATTGGAGCAGTAACAACCACATCAACAACAACCGAATTCACACTCTCTGCGATCGATGCAGCAGCCTCAGTGGCTGCTGTTAGGGTCGCTTCATATGCCTGTTGTCAGATATGGATAACGTTATAGAAACACATTCATTTCATAGAAAGAAAATGCACACGCGTACATTTTTGCGCGTGTGTGTATATGTTTGGAATGGTCCGTATGCTCTTTTACGCTTGCATGTGCGCTTGAGGGCCTTTGTGTACGGAAAGTTTCATAAATATACAACGTAAAGAACCTGAGTTTAACGTAGTCGTACAATATATACACAACAAACATACAACACGCGTCGGTCTACATGCGCACATACATTTAAAGGATTATGTATTCATACATCATACATACAACCCAAAGTTAGCATACATGACGCGCATAGGTAAAGTGCTCCAAGTAGCGATTCAAGTACTGATAAAAGCGCTCCGAATACAACAGTTGCAGTTGTCCAGCTGTCATTCGCACGCCCATTTCTTCGTTTCCACTCTTAGCTACAACAGATTATTTTTGACATACCATTTTGTGTGTGGGTGTGTTGTTATATCTGTGATGAAGGTGCCAAAAGTTTTTCTTTCCTCTATTTGACTACGACAAGCATACGAAACACATTTTGTCATACTTTTGCAAACTTTAGGAATCAATGACATACAATGTATTCCAAACCCGCTTGCATAGACAAGCGAATCCTCGAGCATCAGTACATGGTTACATATTGTCATGTACGACGATCTACATGCACACACAGGAATAGATATTTACTTAGAATATACCCGCAACACATTAAATGTATCATCTCTAGTATGTGAGAAAAGAAAGCATCATGTCTTTTTGTAATGCAGTAGTTGCGTGTAAGGTCTTGATCCAATGAAAGCTAGCTTAGCAGATCAGCCACATGCATACTTGCCAGAAACGTTATAAAAATGAAGCATATTATTTATACCATCTGTACGCTTGACGAGCCCAAAAGAGAGTACCTCACTTCCTTTCGTAAGTAGCAGTTTACCATAAGGTCCAGCATCTCCCGTGAGATCATTCACGCAAATCGACCGTATAGATCCCTCAATCTGTTTCACCTCCGGAACCATGGTCGCTATAAGAACTACGTCTCTAACACCAATACCCAAAAACCCTCGTTTTGCTTGGACCAGTGCGATATCCAGTTGTCGTACCTCCAACGTGGCCTTTGTCTATATAAACGTGGTTAAATGTGAACGTACTGGCGAGCGTAGAAGCATCCATGTGTGCGAACGGTGGATGCACGCGCATCTGCTTGTAACATACACACATGTCTGAATCATTCCATGCGACTATGTAAACGATAGAAGAGAAACTTGCATAACATAATACTGTCGCTATGTGCCTGTTCATAGTTGTACCTTTTTAACCTTTGGTGTACGTGGTGTGGTGCTAAGTGTTCGGACCAGAGTGGGATTGACAATTCCCTTCTGCCCTGCATCCGAATGGTCTTTGTCGCTCACTCTCTCACTGAGTGTATCGTCAAACATTGGCAGAGACATCAAAAACTCTCGTATCTCCAGAATGCATTCCGGAATAATGTTCACACAGCATGTATCCAACACGGCTTTAAGAATTATCTCAAACCCCTATCAGCATCAGAAATATACAAGTGTTAAATTTCACTGTACAATTAACACTGGCACGTATGAAGGATTGTATTGTGTAGACCAGCGCTTGTCATAGAAAGACACACACACATGCGCACATGATTAACCATATTTCACATAAATAAATACAATCGGTATAGTACGACGTTACAAATCAATATTGCATCATTCTTTTTCACGGTTCCGTCGTAAATACCATTCGCGCATGAATATACACACACTAAAAGGACGTTACTCGACATATAGTAGTGTATATAAGTATCCACGCAAACATATACGCTTACATTACACTTTGTATGCAGCTCTGGTGAGCTTGACGAGGTCATACGAGCAGAAACACTTATGAGTTGCTGTGCGGAACCCGCAGAGCGTACGTTCATTGACTGCTTTTCGTCTTCTTCTGTGACTGCCAACTCAGACGCCCTATATAAAGTCATTGTATTAGGCATTTGTGTGCATTCGTATAACCGTTGCACATACCCACATCAATTCTTGAGACACAATGAATATTGAAACGTAAGATCTAAAGAAGACGAATTGATGTATGAACCATCTAAAAACAGAATATTGTGCACTTGAAATGCAGTCTACCTCGGCATTTTATGGTTTACCATGTAAAAATTAAAGCAAACTACTGATTTAACCTAGATACATGGTAGACCCACCGTATACATTATTGTGTAAAAACACACGGACAAATCAACATAACATACTGTGAAGATATGAGCGATGTAAATGCCTCGCCACCCCTTCCTCTCTTATCTGGAACATCTATCGACCTCACATGGAAGACTACGTTTGTGTCGAATGTACGTTTAACTACACTCAGCTTGCAGCCACGTACACTCACACAAACTAGGGGTGCCTTTTCGTACTCTTTGCCTATATCGTTTTCCCTTCCTACCGTCAAAGATATCTCACCAATCTCAAACTTTGCATCCATCAACACCTAAGAAATATTGTGAAGGATAAACGTAGAGGCAGGTCAGCAGTGAAGTGCAAATGGGTTACATCCCCCAAACTCTTACATGCCTTCATAAGACGTGCATTCACTGCCTCCGGCGTTGTTTCTGGTTTCGCCGTGGACATCAATTCCGCCAGTATCATGTCTTCATTCACATTCTCATCAACTACATTATTCGAAGCCATAACTGTGCTTGCACCTACATTATGAGTACGTAAGTTTCATGGTGTCCATACAAAAAGTTAGACAGTTGCCCACATTCCTATGGCCTACTTCTCGTTTGGTGGGCTTGGTGGGGTGAGCATCCCTTAGAACATTTCCTCACTCAGCAGTCACATATCACTCGTGTATATACAGATTCTCAATACGAAGCATGCCAACAAGTATGTAGATAATCGTCGATATGTGTGTGATTTTTAGTGCACATCTATTATATCTATGCACAATAACATCAAGTTATCTGTCAATGAGCTTGTGTGGTCTGTTATTCGTGAATACATACGCATACATAGATGCATGTTTTGTGTGTGTGTGTGTTGTGTGTGTGTTTGTCTACAGGCTGTGTGCATGATAGTAGGGTATGTTAGTTTGGAGGGTTTAGGTGCTTAGAGTATTAAGTCACTAAGTAGGTAGAGCATGGATGTATGCGTTTGTGCCATGTGCGTGTCTCTCTCTATGCATATTAATATGCTCAAAAGTATGTACAGGTGAATCTAGTATGTACAGGTGGTATGTACAGGCGGGCATGTATAGCTGTAAATACACTCACGTTCTAACAATACAAAACGCTTGTACGTAGTACCTGGGGGTGCACGATTTGATGTCGCTGCTTTCAGTGCACCCTTAAACGCGTGCACAAGATGGAGTGCCTAGAAACATGGATTAAATATATATCATTCAAGTGTATAGTGAGGTTTGCTTTGTGTGCGTTGTGTATGATAAGTATATGACAATGTATATGTGTGTACGATGAGGTACGGTATGGGCGGAGTGGGATGAATACTGCGTGTGTAAATGCATGAGAGATTGTGGCGCATACAATCGACGATCAATTTATACCTGGCTCATCAACAGAAGTATTGGATATGCACCCATACACTTGCACATATATGCATGCATATCCGCAAATATGCTAGTACATAATATTACGGATACATATGTTTCTAAACACTATATATACTCACCTTTGCATCCGTGACATGCATGCTAATACTAGGTAACTGGGCGGACACCTTCACATCGGCGTAATCGTTGAGTTTTGTTATGAGATTGGCGATCGTAAGCGACATGTTAAACTTATCCACAATGTTTCTCTCTCCAGTTGACTCAGTCCGTTTTAACACTTGACGCCAGTCAGACTTCACTTGGCACACAAGAACCTATACGGACATTACAGATGTGAGTTGCTCGATGAGTGGCTGGTTTGATGTAAGATAATTAGCAATTTGTGGTGGTGTGATGAATGTAAATGTAAATATGCGAGGAGAGGGGAGGAGTGGCTATATGTCCAAGAAAATACATGTACACTATGTGGTGTACCTGAGCGTTTGTTAGCGAAAGCGTGTATCGGTCATACAGTAGCTCTCCTACATTGGACAATGAATTCTCAACTCTACTGTTTGGACCGGGTACCTGTACATTTCCATCCACATTCATGTCATATGTCAGTGTGCTAAAATCGCCGACGCTCTCAGGTGGTGTGACAAATACAGGTCCCTCAAGTTCTACTGTATCTTCCGTTTGCACTTTGCGTTCAGACGTCCTTGATACTACATGTAAATGCCCCATATCAAGAATGGCCAGAGAGGAATCTCCATCGTCAAGCCTGTGCTCGTACGTATGTATTTGTGTATATGTATATATATGTGAGTTCTTGAAGGTACACATACACTTACCGATGAGTAGTACAATATTAACAATTGTGTGAAGATGACGAGTGGGGTGTCCACCTATACGTTACTAACGTACATTTCTTGGAGAGTATTAAATATATACATGAGTGTACATGTACCTTTACATGATTAAATATATGCTAGTGCATATGCATTTGTTGTAATATATCGGTAAAGTTACCTTTGTGGGAAGAGGATGTTTGGCGCATCCACCTTTATATCTATGTCGTACACCTCCCTTCCGTGGAGAGCTAACCACATCGCTGACTGAGCTGATATTTGTTGCTGGGCAACAGCAGCAAACATATGTGCAACCTAATTCACACAGTACAATCACATTGCAAGCACATCGTTGACGTTATTACAAAAAAGATGTATGAGAATAAAAATAAAATATGACCAACAAAAAATATCTAAATTCGTCCAGATGAAACATTTGCGTTCGTATGTACAGTATTTACACACACCAAATGATGAATATCTTTACACAATGTTACATCAAAGAATCAACGGTGCAAAAAAGAAGACAGTTAACAACACTTCAAAACCATACAATCTAAAAGTTTCGATATCTAGTGTAGTAAACCAACTTCAGGGGTGTGGATAAAATCTGTGCAAAGATGTACAGTGAAGGCGTGTAACTCTCACCACCAAGCAAATATATTATAACATAGTAAATCTTGCACTACGTAGATACCTGTAGTTCGTCAGGAATAGTAAAGAAGTCGACGATATTGTTAATAAACACTTGATTATAGACAATCACCTGTTGGGGAGTGGGGTTCGGGGGGGAGGGTGAGGAGTGGGGTGAGCATTAAATTTATAGTCATCAACAAGAAGAAAGTGCATAAGGTATGTATATATGCTAGTCCCGATAACAAAGTGTTTCTATATGTCTTCCTGCAAATCCTCAAGACATATATTTTACATACGACCTCATCGTATTCTAAAATCAAATGCTTTCTAGAGGGATGTATATATGCAGGTATATTTAAGTTACTAAGTAAAATAGCTTGTCCTCGCACAATCATATACGTTATGAAACTGTGCTTTCATCGCACTGGCGTACCGATGAGTAAAGGTAGGTAAATGTATACAAATATATTCACATATGTTGCGCATACATGTATCTGTAGTATACTGTATATGCTCTACAGTATTTGTGTGAGTTGTTTTTACTTGAAACATTGACAATCCACAGCAATATTCGCATATGAATTTTAGATAAACGCACTAATATATGTGAAAATATGTCTCCGATGTTTACAAAGATCACGTGCTAAAAGCATACATACCAAAGCATGTGATTTAACGATGATACGTTTATCTGCCTTCTTATCTAACGGATTCAATTCAACCGTCAGAGAGAAAAGTGGGTCTGCGTCTACCTTACGCGTAGATGAGCTCTGTGTGTGAGATTTGGCGGTTGGATATGCGTGCATGTTGAAGAAGCTATTGTTTGAGCATGCAATAGCTGTACGGGGGGTGTGGTGTGAAACATACAATCTACATACACGCATACAAACTACTATGGTCCTTGGCCCATCTACATAAACACAAGCACCAGCGGAAGTTTTGCTTGCTTTGTGATATGAAAAAGTGGGGTGTATATAAGGGGATGTACGTATGTACGCATCTATGTATATGATGTGAATGTATAAGTTGTACACGTGTGTATATGTGCATATATTTGTTTATGTGCAAGTATGGTGGGTTTATGAAAATACATGTCTTGGTGTGAGGGTGTTGTGAGGGTGTTGAGCGGAGGTGAGGGCGTGGTGTGGACGTGGGTGTAGGAGTCGTACACAAACAGGCAGCAAACACCAGTGAAATTATGCATGCACATACAAATTGGTGTGGCCTCGGTGCAGTGGGCTGTTTGTTGTCAAGGAGTGAAGCAAGACCTTTCCCTCTATTCGAGTCTCTATGCGGGTGTGTCGTGAAGTCCATTGGCGCAATCACAGCCTTAAACTTGGTGTTGGCAGAAAGGAGATCGTTGATGTATACCCCGCCCAATGAGAACTTCGTCACTGTGCTATCGCTACCTGACCGGTGGATCAGATTCGCGCTCAGCTCATCCCACATCAACTCAGCAATAGGTCGTTCTTCGAACTGCATTCACTCGGCAAATAGTGAGTTTGAAGGTTATAACGTAAGTGGGTGAAGTCATTGTGGGTAGGAAGTAGCAGCATAACACATATAGGTGGGAAGCGGGGGGGGGGGGGGGGGAGTTTGCTACCACTACCTGGTCTGTCGCTATGAGTACGAAACTCCCTGTGTCAAGAGTGAATGAAAGAGTTGACGAGACATAATCCACAGGTAGTACCGAAGTAGAGGACTCTGCCTCCTCACCAACAAACCCAATAATTTCAAACAATTCTTCCTTTTGTGCAGCAGTTACTTCCAATTTGTCCTCCTCTTTAATCTGGATAATATGTATTTGTAAATGTGTATGAATGTATACGTTTATGTGTATGTACACCAAGTTAGTAAGAGGGTTGTACCACGTATAATTGATTGAGTGTGTGAGAACATAAAAACAACCTATGCGTAACATAATGCGTGTGTTCGTTCGTAATACAGACGTGTATTGTACCTTCCATTCATCACAAACACACACAGACACAGCGTTCAAATATGCACGCATAAACATATATGTAAATGCTTACATGTAGCTTGGCAATTGGTTCGGTAGCTTCATCGACCGGTTCTGATTTGCCACTGAAGTATGACCAAAAGCCAGTTTGTGGTTTTGGCACCGCGTTGTTTTTCTCCATTGTATTTTTCTTTGCCATGGCATCCCGAAGAGATTTGTTTTTGTGAACTTGCACCGACCCTAAACATCTAGGTCAAGGAAGTCGGCTAGTGTAAGTAATAAGATATTTGCACCTAACTCTTCGCTTCGCTTCAAGTATAGGAGAATGGAGGGAGCTACCAGTCAGGTAAGCATACTATCACATGCTAACGACGCTTACGAGTGCATGATCACATAGATACATTATACATACACAAACGCATGCGCTCACTCACTCACACAAACCATGCGCACTCATCCACACTTACATTCACGCTCATTCCCACATAAGTATGCACAAAGAATGCATCTGTATTTACCTGAAGTAACGAATATCCTCAAAACATAGTTGTCTCTCTAGACGTCTCAAAGTCTCAGTCACAAGCGCCGGCACGGGTGTTTGCGTCTCTTTCACGATGTACGCAGATAGATACTCAATCTTCGCCAATCGGCGTGCTTCAAAGTAAGTCCATGTGTATCGTCTGTTGTTTTATATATGGATACATGTTTGTGACGGATATATAAACACTCAATCAAAAGGTACGCTCATCAACACTCGTATGTCTGAGCGCATGTATGTAGCGTTCGTAGATACACGCAGATGTGTACATGTGTACATGTGTACATGTGTGTGTGTGAAGAATAAGGAATATGCAATACGATGTATGTGTTTCTGAGAAATATAAACTGACATTACATCATTCATGCACAATTCAAAAAAGAGTAGATAATAATACATAAAAGCAACACACAGACACGTCTACAGAAGCGAAGCACCCTACTATAATCTTGCAAATGGAACTCGGCCGACTATACCGATTTCTCTCTGAAATATCGTGACGCACGCTTCGCAAAGCAAATTTCCATTTTTCAGATGCCGTCATTGACCCTAATAATGCAAAGTACAAACTCGATCAAACAGCGTTTATCATGGATGCGTACCTCCATGAAAGGGAGATTCAATATGACAATGGTTTTGTGTGAACTCGTCTGTGTGTATCTCCGTGCGTGTCTGTTCACGTGTTTTCTATGATTTTTGAGTTCGCATCTTTGTGTCACAGATAGTTCTAGTATGGACAAGCAGATGTTTGAGCATGTGGCATAGGCGTTGGATGTTTACCTGATGGACGATATTTGCGATATCTTTTCCCACGATGGCTGCGACTGAAGGCCTCCGCAACATTTGTAGCACTTTCATATTGATTCTCTGTGGTAAATCCAAAGAATTCATATGTGTGTTGTGTCCTGCTTGCGAAACTATGATCAACACATTTAATACGCGACTGTGCAGCGAAATCCACAATTACGGATCCAAACAAATTCACAGCTATGCACGTTCCTATTCACCACAAGGTAGCCATAAAGTGTACATGCATGTACCGAAAAAGTATGTAAGGTTAGGAGCATGTTTACACGTATACCTCTCAGCGTCAAGGGAAGAGTGGGCATAGCGATGCTGACGGCAAGTTTCGGTATTTTAGTGTCAAGAGGGCGTGTTCGGTTAACTTTGACCTTTGCTTGACATGTGATTGGTTTAATGATGTACTGTAGATCATCCGTCAACGTCGAGTCTGTGCATATGTGCATGTACATGACTATTTGTAGGCACGCGTGTGCGTACGTACCGTACGTATATATGTCTATGTCTAGTACTATATACATGTCTATATACATATACAGTATTTGATTAATAGCATTTCATGCAAGTTTCATCATGAGCATGCAATTTTGGTATCATCAAACAATTCATGGTAAGCCGAGTGACATTTCATGCGATCACCATGAATGTTTGTAGTCCGTACTTAATGTTGCTTTACATGCGTGTTGCTGTATTTGCATGTCATGTATTCTTGTGCATGTGCATCAGTTTTTACACTCTTGAGTGCGGCAACAGAGCAGCGTGCATTCACATGCACACACCTCCTTTGCTGTTTGCTTTTCCAATCATTCTGAGCATACGCTCATAGAAGTCATCTGGCCTGCACTCTGGTGTACAAACCTTGTTTCCATCCTGTACATAACATGTACACGTAAATATGTGCGATCCACATCCCGAAACCGCATACGAATAACATGCATACATTCACTCACACATAGCCATTAACACTAACACGTATATACAATCTTACCTATAAATACATGTATATCGCCCATGCATACAATGCATACACATACCCATTCACACACCCATGCACACACAAACATACATTCACCCTAATACGAATAACAACATCCATGCTTATGTACCACCAACTCACATGTATTACATATATACATACATACATACATACATACATACATACATACATACATACATACATACATACATACATACATACATACCATACAAACAAACATACATACAAACAAACAAACATACATACATACAAACATACATACATTCATTCATTCATACAACACCATACATACATACATATGAAAGAAGATAACAGCACATTGAGAACAAACAACATCTGTAGGGCGCATGTGTATATATACATGTAGTATCCATGAATACATACAGCATACTCACATATCCCATCACTCATATAGCACATGCACTAAGCAGACGTCCAAAGTCCATGTTTATAGCTATGAATAACATTTATAAACACATGCTCCGTGTACCGGATTGACGTAGTAAGCTATGTTCTTCAGATCGATGAGTTTATAGTTGACCGGTGCAGAGATTTGTGAAAACTTTTCATTCCAGTTCATATCAGTGGACTGTGCTTCGAATCGATCTACAGTCACACCACCGCACACTGTCTGCCCAGGCATAGACGACGAGTCTTCGTAGCGAAAGTGAACGTCCTTGATAATTACCTGTATATTAGCGTACGTGTGGTTGTGTATAACAGTTGGAGGCAAGAGCACGTCAGGAATATGCATGTGCATACATATGTTTCGATTATATAACGGTATATGCGTATATGTTTATGCGTGCGTGCCTTTACCTATTGGCAATATATATGTGGGTATGTATATGGTGGTTGTCTAAGTATATGTGCATGTAGGTGTGTTGCTTGGATTAACAACGCGCTCCAACATATATATGCACATTCGAACACGGACAAAAACGGTTTTGTCAAATAAATTCGCAAATGCACATGCAATAAAACAAATACAATCTGAACATGAGCCCCAGCAGTACCTGAATATTGTTCAGGACTGTACTGAGCAGAGACGCAGTAAACCCGTCCATCTTTGAGTCCGTGCTTTGCTGATTCGGGGTATTGTGGTATGTCTTGAGTTTCTCAAAATCCTCCAGTCGCTTGATCTTCAACGTCTGTTTCCTTTCGTCATCCGCCTCTTCGTTATACTGTAAGCACCGTAATGGTCAATATCATAGCCACGCAAGTATAATTAATTGTGTGCATCAGGCATTTGGGTGGGCTTGTACATCTAAAAAAAGTGCGCAGTTTGTGGGGTATTGAACAGATATATGCTGGTATGCTGATATGTTAGTAACCATTGTTGTAATGTCTATCTATACAGCAAGCATGTATAGAATGAACGAACTCCAGTGAGCGATTTATGCCTAGGTTGATGTATGGAGATTTCAATAGTCGACATATTCGTATGCGACTATATTCAGTAAGCTGAATTGACTTGGGATATAGTGCATGGGCGAATAGCTACTTTTTAGTGTGTCAGGCCTCGAAAGCATCGGTAAGCACTTATTGATGTGCATATATATATATATATATATATATATATTATGGGTATAAATGTAAACAAGCCCAAATCTAAAATACGCAAGACGTACAATGTTATATACGTTCATAAACAGATACAGCCGTGAGAGAAGTGCACATCTGAAATACTTTAATACTGAACAAAAGTACTCAACATACCGAACGCAAACACAAACTTGACCTCGCTTAGCATGTACAATCAATGCAAGACTTGACCCACGATGCATACCTCTGTCTCAGAGCGAGGTTTCAGAACTGCGTAGAGCCCAGTGATGGTAATGACTACAGGCGACGATTTGAGAGAATTCCACGGAATGCGCATTTCTAAGTGTTCAATGTGGCCGAGTGCTACCTCCAGTGGCAGGTCAAACCGATCCAATGCCCCAGCCTTCAAACAAAGCCCTTTCACATCCACCTGGCCATGCCACATTTGAATATTAAGACTCTCCTGGCCAACATTTTCCACAAACTCACCCAAGTACCTGTTGAGAATGGTGGTTGCCAACGACTCCAACATGATTAGGCTATGAAACTCACCTTCTGCACGTCGTACAGCCCCACTGTTTTTTACAGTATTTTTAGCGATTGCTTGAATTTCAACACGTTCACCCAAGTGGGAATACAATTGTGCGTTTACTGATGACTTGAAAACAAATCCCTTAGTTTTACCGCACCCTTTTCAAGAAAACTTGTGTTCGTGCGTGTGCATGTGGGTGTACCATGTACAAGCGATGAGATAGTTGTGTCGGCGACCTCAAGCGTGTATTCTCTACGGAAAAAACTCCAAAGACAGGCTATAAATTTGATGTAGGATGAGATGTATGAATGTAGCTTGTGGTAGCTAAAAGTGTAAGAAGAAGAGAGATGAGCCAACGTTACTGACGGTGAATTTAATGATGTAGTTGATGATGCAAGTAGGCGTAGATTTAGTTGTAGTTGTAGTTTGCAGTTCCAAAGCTGAGTGAGTCTTTCTCTCTCTCTATCTCTCTATATATATCTCTATCTCTCTCTCCCTCTCTCTCTCTCTTTTTTTTCTCCCTCTCTGTGTGTCTGTGTGTGTATGTGTTTATGTATGTCTGTGTAAGCGCTGATGCAAAAAGAAGATAGTAAGGGCACAACCAGGTCAACTTGGGTGGTATCACAAACGGCATACACACAAACACACAAACACACAAACACAAACACACACACACATACGACACACACATACACATACGACACACACGACACACACACACACATACGACACACACGACACACACGACACACACGACACACACACACACACAAACTCACACAAAACAAACAGACTCTCTCTCTCATGGTATTGTGTATCGCCTATCCCCACATAAGCACATCACAATTGCTATTTCGTGTGTTCCCAACGTACCTACCGTTTGTAAATATAGTACAAGTCGCTCTCTCTCTCTCCTCTCACCCACCTCCCGCTCTTCCCTCATCTGTGCACCACGTACTTATCGCCTAATATACTAATAACTGGCTCTTGTGGACATTCGCATTCAAATGCACGTCCATCATTTGTCCTGTTATAAATGCAATCGTTTGCACGCTTAGGAACAGGCATTATCGGAACCGCACAACGTAGACTCATCTCAAGTATTTCACCCATTATTACATCACTTGTCAGTCTATCACTTTTTCGTTCATGGAGACAAAAATTGTCACATGCTCGTCCACTCTCCTACTTTCATACTCTAACTTCCGGAAACCTACCTCACAAACCCTCACCGGCAACATATGCCTGTTCACGCACTGAGAGTACTATCACCGCAATAAAACACACACCAAATCAGTTAGAACTACTCAGAGCTGGAATGTGTAGGTTCATGCAAACAGAGGACTTTATTGCTCATGCTTCGAAGGTGTTGCATCAAGTAGAAGCAGCGGAGAAACCGACAGCAGCCTTAGGTATGTCGCACACACGATGGTACGCTCATCATATTTGACCAAGTTGAACCAATCTTACGAAGTCAACACTTTTGATGGACAGTGAATAAGTGAGTATGTTGGAATGCATTATTTTTGTCGCACATGTATGTCTACTACATCCGGCCGCACATTTTGTACAATGATAATAGGCTACTCACAGACCATGTGTTCTGTGAACACCAGTTTACACCAATAGAGATGAATCCGATGTACTTCCAAGTTATGGTACGGCCAGGCATGTACTAGATTGCAGGAAAAAGCGAGTAGGTATTCTGAGCGCTTCGTTTAATCCGTTCACGCTTGCTCACAAGCACATGGTGACACTTGCAAGAGAGAAAAACAACCTGGAAGGCATTGTGCTGTTGTTGACTGTTATAAACGTGGACAAACAAAATTTTGGCGCCACTCTTCCTCAACGCCTTGCTATGCTCAAAGTAAGTCTATATAGAAATTTACAGAAGGCTGTTGTCGAATGAAAGAGTTTGCGAATGAAAGAGTGTGCGCTCTTTTGTGCTTTTTTTTTTGGTTTTGCAACCGCACCTCACAACTTGGCATGCGTGCGTGTGTTCGTACGGAAATCTGAATATGATTCGGGTTTAACTCTCATAAACGAATCATCCCCCAGGCTTTCTTGGATTCCTCCGAAGCATCGTCATGGGGACCAACAGACATTGTTATTTGTAGCCATCCACGATTTGTTGATGCTGCAATAGCATTGGATGGCCTCTATCAGCACTCCCAATATCAATCTGTCTTTCTGTTGGGGTTTGACACTCTCGTACGTCTCTTCGACCCAAAGTACTACGATGATATGACCAGCAGTCTGAAGATTTTCTTCGATCTTGCCGAGGTGTGTATCTTTACTCGTGAACCTTGAGTGGTAGGTATGTACGTGATGTTGATACACAAAACTACCTGATAGTACACATAATCATCGCTTACTCCATTCACGCACCCATTCCGTGTAGATCATTGCTTACAACAGAGACGATGTGTCAGAGGATGTAGTAAAGCAATTTATCCACGAGAGTTCAGTAGGATTCGAGAATCATATACACGTGCTGAATATACAAGATAAGGTAAAGAATTGTCAGTATTCATTTTGTGTACTTGTATGCATAAGTTTGTTTTTGTCTACCATCGATATGCAAGCTAAGTATTTATTTATTTTGTATAATGTTTGTCTATTCGCTTTAGGTTTGGGATTGTGTACCAAAGTAGGTTTTACAATGCTTTGATCATATTAACTGTGTATATTTATTCCTGTATGAATTCGTAGAAGCTGCAATTCACGAGCTCCTCGGACGTACGGCGACGGGTGGTACAGTTGAAGCGTAAGAGTATGGCCATATCCAATGAGAAAGCCAATGAGAAAGCCAATGACAACGAAAACAATTATGTAGACAACGACAGACTGTCGCTGGCAGTGCCAGCCGCTGTGGATGAATTCATTGCAAAGTTCCAGTTGTATCAATCATAACCCCAAATGACTCCCGCAACCTTTCAACTCGATAAGTGCTGATGATAGATAAATATGTGCTAGATTTAGTGCAACCTTGCACTGTTGTACTGAGTATATCCTTCTGACTGAAATGAAATGTTACAGGACGTGTATATAAATGTATATAGCAATACACTGATCATTGAGAAGTACTTTCATTTGTTCAACGTACTTTAAAGAAGCGCAGCCTGGTCTGCATAAATCTATTTATGTGTGTGCAGTGTGTGCATGCACGTTGTGTAGAGTGAAAACTATGAAGGATGCTGTTTTACAGTTGTTTCGCTATTGGATACGAGTGTGTATGGTTTGATTGTATATGGCTGGGATTAGGTGTAGCGTGTTCCAAGTTTTGCAACACTGGTGAATCCTGTACGGCTGAGAAGTCTCCAAAATCAAAGCCAGTCTCTTTGTCGCGGTGTGCCAGCTTTGTATTATCTTCGCAGCTACTTATACTCGTATCCCCACCCACGCCGCCACGTTCATCGAAACGTAAACTGCGTCTCGTAATATTTTCGTTTTCATTGTCACTCTCACTTGTTTCATCCATATCCACCGAAGTGTATTTATGCTGTCTGATGGCAACATTTAAGGTATCTACAGGCGTGACCTTGTTGACCTTATGTGAATGGATGCCATTGTTACTACCATAACTGTTCTTCTCCGCCAGCTTTTCCTTTCTCATTCTTTCCAACCCATCAAGTAGATTTACATCACATGAATAACTCTCTTCCGTTGTCATATTCTTACGGTCCCACCTACTCTTCTTCGGTTTAAGAACAGTGCGGTCGGCAGTATGTACAATTCCATTCACGTCAAATATGCTGCCCCCATACGCCGATTTCTTACCGGGCCCTCGAACGGCCCCAAGGGTTAAGTGAGAAGGCTTGTACTGCTTGCTATCTTCGCTGCTTAAATAAACACCTTCGTTGTATTCGTCCACTTCCTGTAGCCGATCAGTATCTATATCATTCTTCCCAACTCCAGCACTTACACTTGCTGCATGCGATGGAAGACTGTGCATCATTCCATCACATCTTATCGGTGTGGAATGGGTGTATAGAGACGTATGAGAGATCCGGATAGGTATAGTTTGTGACGTACAATCACTGCCTCCACTTCCATTGCTACCTACACTACCAGAGCCACTGGTTGACCGTTCGAAGATATTAAGGGCGCTCGATGAAGTTTTAGCGCCCACACCAGCTCCCACTTGTCCATTCTTAACCCCGAGTAAAGCAAACTCCGCGGAATTTGATGCACTAGTTGTACGAAGTGTCTCGTCTGTCTCCTCGCGAGTAAAGCTAGTGGCAGAATCTTGCGTAGGTTCATCGCTCATGTTCCTACTCACACTCTGATTCGCACTGCCTTCGATAACACCACCAGACCCCGTACTCAGATGTATATGTTCACTCGTACTCTCACTCTTACTCTTGGCTTCGTCGCTCAACTGCCGCACCTTAGCCATCGTGCCTTCAATATCTTTTCGAGTAAAGTCAAATGTGAGAGGGGGTGAGATTATAGCGGCAGTCTCGCCTTCACTTGGAATTTTCTTTCTCGCCATATCTTTAACCTTAGCCATCGTTTCTTCTATGTCTTTGCGTGTGAAATCGAACGTACATGGTGCTGTCTCTTTGGGATGTGGCGTCGTTGTACTTCCAGCTCGGCACACACTCTTATGCACGGCCCGTTTTATACCCAATCCTCTATTCCCACTCAGCCCACTCCCATTTCCGTCACTCGCAGTGCCACACCAACTGGCCCCCATATTCATACTTTGTGGTCGTTTGATGGACGTGCTGTCTCTCTCTCTGCGAAGAAATTCGGACGTTGCTGCGGCAATACTGCTACTTAACCTTCTAACACGCATCAGTGTGCTGTACCCCTCTCTCTCTGCTGTACACATGCCCCCTCCTACAGGCAGCCTCTTGTCCACTTCATCACATATTAAATGGTTTGTTGGAGTCGATTGTACTGGCTTCTCATCCACTGAGGTTAATGCTTCTGTTGTACAATCACCGGTGGTTTCATTAGTAGAATAGTCATCGTTTTCCTGCTTGACATCAAATGTACTTTTAGGCACACTGACAGATACACTCACATCCCCATTAAAACCACTAGTATTGCCAGTTCCTACAACTTTATCATACTTGGCTCTTCTGGTGAAATCAAAAGTAGTACTCATGGGTGTACTCGGATTCACAGTCCTACTTTTGCTCAAAGGTATGTCTTCCCCGTCTCTCGGTGTAAAAGCGTTCGTGGGAACCTCAGCGCTTGTAGCGGTCTTCGTCATATCCTTATCTTTTCGTGAGAAATTAAACGAACTGGATGGTGTGAGTGGGAAGGTCTTCTTTCTAGACGAGCTGCTTGCATTTGTTGTACTCAGACCTAATGGCCCACTGACGCCATCAATGCTGGAGGTTGGAGGTAACTTGCTCATACTGTCCATCTTTTGTAAAGGGCTAAATGCTATCCTGTTGGTAGACTCTCTTCGACTGAAATCAAAGGTATTCATATTCTCACTCCGATTCGCATTTACACTGGCTGTATCCACACTCCGAGTCTTATGTCTTACCGCATCACCCGGATGTACCTCACCTGCATCCTCCCTGGCACCCTCCCTTGCACCCTCACTTCCAATACAACTCACGCTACCAGCAGTAACGATTACATCAGACGTAACTGGTGTGGTACGATCGACGACATGTTCACGCATAGTATGTGTGCTGCCTGTATCACTGTGGGGCTGTTGGAACACGTCGCCGGTTGTCGAATTGCTGGCATCTGCGAGGGCTTTCTTATGTAGTTCACCCATAAGCATGGCGACGGTTTTGAAAGAAGGTCTTCGCATTGGGTCTTTGTTTGTACATTCCACAGCCAGTTGTACCATTTCTGACTGAGCGTCGGTCCTCGCCTTGCTCCAATCAGGAGCAACCAAGCCCATCCCTACCATCAAAAGAATCTGCAAGCGCAACATATAGACGTGCGTGGACGTGCAATAGATTTGTATGCGTCTAATAATTGGTAATTTCAGCGATCCATACGTCACAGGTAAAACTAGGGTGAGATTGAAGATAAACTGAGAATGATGAAGATTCAGTTGAATAATGAACGATCAGCATTTAAGCTTCATCACCGGATTCCGTAAACTAGCACGCACAGGCTTACAAGGAAGTATGCACGTCCTTTCAGCGGTAATTAACATCTATCTGATGCATACGAATTACACAATTGCTCTCGTAAACCTAAGTTGTACGTTCACATACACACATTTAGATAGACAAAAGATGGCCTAACTAACTGATACATAGATAACATACACATACTAATACGTACATACATACATACATATATACATACATACATACATACATACGTACATACATACATATACATTTTACATACTACTAAATGAATATAAACATACCTGGTCTGGGATGAGACCTTTATATGGGAGTTCAGTAGTAAGTAATTCATATACAACAATGCCATATGAATAAACATCCGAACAGAAGAAGTCGATATTCTCATCAGGCTTACGACGAATCATCTCTGGGGCCTGTAAATAGACAACAGATGAGTGCACCGTGGTACCCGTGCTTACTTTTCTTAGAATATATATATATTGTCCACATTGATATATAACTTGACTAGACTATATAATACGCATGTGCACGTATACATCCATACCCACCTCTTTATGGATATAAACACGAGCGCGACAGACATGCATCGAACATGTTGTGTATACCTAGAGTAATATACCATACATACCATCCATAGAATAGAACCAACTGCGGTGGTGTGTTGTTCAGTGGACAAACTAGTCTTCGCAGCAGCCAATCCAAAATCACCAATGCGGACTGAATATGTATCTGAGGTGTTCTCATGATTCCGTTGGCTTACAAGGAAGATATTCGCTGACTTTAGATCACGATGAACAATCTGCTTTGCGTGCAAATAACTTTGTGTGCGGTCATGTGCGTTATGTATGTAATTTTGAAGAAAAGTATGCCCGGTCAATAGGTGAGCTTTGAAGCAATAATATCTATGTGCGCTTACGTGGATTGATGCGTGAATAAATGACATTTGGTATAGTGTCACATATACCCAAGTGTGTGCAGATAGAAGTATGTTAACGCGAAGTGGGAAGTCTTCGCGATCTGCACAAGGGTGCACGTGTGTGTATGTGTGTATGCTTAAGCTACATGCATGTGTACAATTAAAATATACCTTAGCCCGAGTGCACATTCATACGCCACCGAGGCGACGTTTGCAATTGTAAGCGGCTCGCCATCCTCTACATACAATTTGCGGAACAACGTTGAGCCCTCACACCACTCCGTGATCAAACACAACTTTGGTGGTAATGTACATGCCCCCATGAACAGCAAGATATTATCATGTCGGCAAGCCCTGTAATATGTTGGTTGATCAATAGTGCGTATGTGAAAGTATGTTGGATGATTAGGTGTGCGTAAGCTGTTGAACTGTTTACGATTTCTCATTGACTTTGAACGCCAATTCATACATGAGAACTGCCGCCTCGTTTCTGAAAATAGACAGCTGTTCTTCGGTGCGGTTATCTACTTTCAACACCTTGATAGCCACTCTGCCGTGCCAATTCCCCTTGTACACCGTCCCAAACGTTCCTTCACCAATGCACTCGTCAAATGTAAGGCTCTCGAGTGGCACTTCAAAGTCGGCCAGCGAGTCCGTCTGAAACATCAGCAGTAAGATAATGATATGTTATCGGTTTTGCTTGCGTGTACATTCAAAAGAGAGTTTTCGAAAATGGGTGTCGATGACTTGAGTTACTATGCACCAACCCAACAAGCCAGAACACACAGTGATACGCACATACAACAGAGACAAGTATGACACAGGATGAATATGTATAGGGTTTACGTGCGTAGAACGAGTGCTATTGCTATTGAGTGGGAAGATTGTATAGAATATATAGTAAAAGTGTTTGGTAGGGGTATAATTAAGAAACAGTTTTCGGAGATGAGAAATGATAAGGAAACGTCAACATCTTGCCCGATGAAAAAATCTACGTTTCGTATATGCACATATATCAGCATACCAATATACGAACATACAAATACGTATATACACATATACAAATAAGTACATACAGACAAAAACTCGTCTTCATACCTCATTCTCGCTAAAAGAAGAATAGTCTTGATCGGATTCAGAGTCTGTTTGGTCTGTGCCATAGTATTCCTCATCATCGAGATACCTCTCTTTGCTTCCCGAATTGTAAGCCGCCTGCTCGTTATACACAAGTTCAGACTGCCATGTGGCTATTTTCTTGAACTCATCGTTCAAGTCCATTTGAGTGTGTCGATCTAACAATTTATCTGCTGTGGTTGCGTACGAGTGGCCTTACATGTGATACTTATTGGGAATGTGACATGTATTCCTTCACGAGACAGTGAAACTGTAGTTGACTACGGGTCAGGAGTTTAGAAAAACTCACAGTACACCTATAAATACAGACATTCACGCTCACGTTCATACATATTCATATAGACATTCATAAACATAAACAGACATTTACAAGTCTCAGGCACCTACCATTACTGTCTGTCCGTAATAGGTGGCTAGTGCTCAGCACGTGATCTTCTGCCACAGCGGTAAGTTGAGAGTTGTCTCTGGATCGTGTCTCATGTAAAAAACGGTCATGCAAAGGGCCCAATTCAGCATCTGTTGTTGGAACATATTGTATCGCGCATATTGAGAAGGCTACGAAAGCGGTATATAAACCTGCATTATGAGATCTGTTTGTTTCCGTCTGTCTTGTTCTGTCTGTTGATTTCAAACTATTGAATATTGGTTGACGCGAAGATGATTGAGTTACATGAATAGAACGATGCGCAACATACCTAAAGAGAAATTCATTCTTTGCGTTACCGGGGACGAATCTTCAGATCTGAGACCATGAAGATTGTATGAATCTGCCAGTGATTGAAATTCCTCTAACCGCCCACCATACAGATTGAGCCGGTCCTCAGAAAATTTCGTCAAATCTACATGTCTAGAGAGATGCAACAATAAGCATAAGTACGGTTTTATGTTCAAGTGCATATAGGTATATGTGTGTGTGATAGGTCCGTGCTTCTGCTTTCACATCTATTTCTTTCCTTGAATGCGTGTTTTTTTTTGTGTGCGCGTGTGTGTTGTGTATACGTGTGTGTGTTGTGTATACGTGTGTGTGTTTAGGATACAGTGTGACAGATTTCATGGCATACCCAACAGAAGTGTCGCTGTGATCATCATCGATAAGACCTGCATTAAGTGGCCCGCTTACGGCAAAGTTCGTATCATCGTAAGAAGGTACGTTCAAACTCCTTCCCTTGGCTTTTGTTACCAATGCAAGACCAGCCGACAGAGTGGGCGCAGCTACGATCGTACCCCCATTTGACACAGAGTGGACCCCTGGTTCATTGAGATTCTTCAGACTACCATTCGTTTGAAGACTCTTCGAAAGAGAGGGCTCTGTGATTTGATGTGACATGTGCAATGAAGGGGGTGTAACCTCGTACAAATTCTTCTGACTATACGACCTAAACAGCGACTTTTTCATCCATGTATTTAGAGATCCACGCTGTCCCACGCTACGGTTCGGTTCACCATGCTTGGGTGATACCGTTGCTGATTGTATGACCTTCGGTTTCTCCGTACGTCTATCTAAACTATTCGAGCGGCTTCTACGTGTGACACTAATTGACCGTAACACTCCTTTAACACTGTGACGTTTGTCATTGTGTGTGGGCGATGCGGGTAGAGACATCTCTCCCGCCTTACCGTTCGAACGCACGAGTCCAGCCGCTCCCAAATGAAAACTATCACCCCCATATGTCTGACCTCGTTCACTATTTTGACGCGACACAGACTTCAGCTCCTTCATACATAGTTTCTCGTTTCTATCCACGATGTTGGTATTCTCTGTCTTTGATCTAAAGCTCGAACTACGTACACGAGACATTAAAATGGTATTGTTTTGGGCGTCCCATTGCCCATTTGTGGACGACCCGGGCGACTGGCCCGATAACAACTCATGTACTACTCTGGATGCAGAATTCGCGGTAAGACCACATGTAGGCCTAACAAACGCCACACATTTGATGTGGCATGCGAAGTTGCAAAGATTACAGCGCGCGCCTTTCAGTGTGATCTTGCTACCGCAGTGGTCACAGTTCACAGAATTAATAAAGTTTTTATCGGAAAATTCATGCTCAGCCTCCTGATCCTCAAACAGCCCAAACCCGAACGGTGTCGTAGGTGAGCTTAAATTCTTACTTTTCTTCTCTTGAGCATTGTTGACAATATTCTGGTCCAATGAGGTGCGAAGCTGTGTCTCACTCCAAATCAAGCTCTCCAGCTTATTTTCTTCGTCATTGATGTACTTAGCCACAACTCGATTACTACCATATTCAGCTACATCTGTTTGTAACAAATAAATGTTACTCCTAACTAGGTATATTATTTTTGCCAAACTCCTAAGCTCACTCTCAATCTCGGACACGACATTTGGCTGCAAGTTAAGCGGCATTCTGTTCTAAGCTCGTAGAAATAGGCAAAGATATACCGAGGTACGCGTTATTGATAAGGAGTCGTTAAATATCTAGTCTACCATGTGATTGCGCTTGCGCCTATTCAAACAATGTGGAACCACATCTTGAACATTTAAGCTTGGCACGGAATTCCTACTTCGGTAGGTCCGTTTCAGTCTCATACAGTGACACTATGTGGTAACTTACAATATCCTGTTCCTTGTATTATTTAGTTATGGGACTGGTTACTCTTTAAATATCCTGCCCTTATATTATTTAGTTACGGTACTGGTTACTCAGAAACGTGGAATGTCCTGCACATAAGACACGTACGTGCCGATGCTTACAACACTGACAACGTTCAATTATCGTGTTCGTTGTGTAACGTATTCACGCGCAGCTGACAGTGTGAAACAACTTGCGTACATGTGTATGTGTGTACGTGTGTATGTATGTATGTGCGTATGTGTGTATGTGTGTGTGTGTGTGTGTCTTTGTGTGTCTATACGTACAGTCCCGTACAAGTGCTTCGGTGGGGCTGTAGTGATGTGCATAACGCGCACAATTACGTTTAGCCAGGTCTAAGGTTTTTAAAAACCTGGTTTACATGTCGATGATGATGAGGGGGAAGTTTCGGGCAGGAGCGGTAGTTTATCGCAAGCAGAATTGGTTTTTAAAAACTTGGTTTAGACCTCCTCGATTGCCTTATTAAGCGCTGTGGACATGTCATGCCAAAAAAACTGGGATAAGGTGTTCGTATGTATATATGCACACATACTGTACACATAGGTACAGGTAATGTGTTGCATTGAGTACATGCACAGCACACAACAGAGAGTTGAAGAGTACAGGTAGTGTACGTGTGCACACGTGATGGACGTGTGCACAGATGATGGACGTGTGCACAGATGATGTGCGTGTGCACAGATGATGTGCGTGTGCACAGATGATGTACGTGTGCACGGATGATGTACGTGTCCACAGATGATGTACGTGTCCACAGATGATGTACGTGTACACTGGTGGTGTACGTGTGCACAGGTGATGTACGTGTGCACTGGTGATGTACGTGTTTACAGGTGATGTACGTGTGCACTGGTGGTGTATGTGGTGTAGGTTCGTACCACATGGCTTCATACGTCTTCTCAAAACACTCATTTGGACAATATGAGGAGAAATTGACACCAGTAAAGAAAACCTGTTCAAGAGGATACCCTCTCAATACCTATCCGGGTATACTTGTCATAGACCCATTGATCGCTTTGAACTTACCAAAGTTGACGTACCACTGTTTTGTGTAATCCGACCAGTTTGATTGATGATCAATAAACTTTGCTTTGAGCAATTCTAATGACCGAACATTGCAGCTTGTAAGATTCTGATGCTTGCTACAAAATGCAATACTAGTGCAGACCAAACAAATTCGATTCTTCCCTAAATGAAGGCGAAAAATTATAAGCTAAAGGGTTTGATGCTACAATCACGTGATATCGAGGCGTACAAAAATGGAAGCACTTGATAGAAATCTTATTAAGGTTAAGTGGTATCTTCATTGTTCGCTCTTTCATCAGCATGAGAATATAGAAAGCGGAGAAATTTCTTTACTACGCGAACAGGACTTTAAGGCGTAATCAGGTCTATATACATAACTTTTAGTAGATTGCCCAACAAAATCTAGCAGAGAAGAATCTTACCTAGATCTAGTATAACAGCACGACATTATCTAGTGTAATTTATTTTTGATTTCTGCCATAAGTATAGTTAAATGCAAGCAATATGTCTCACTCGTTCTTTCTTCGAGTTGGGAAATCAGCTGGAGGTAGAAAGAATGGAAGAATACAAGTAGTTGGAAGAATACACGTAGTTAAAGATTAAATTCTCTGCGCGAGTAGACCATACATCGATAACAAACACTTGTCCACAAAACCACGTGTTATTTGCCTCAGGTCACTATAGGTTTAAGGACAACTCCACCACCACAGGTGGAGGTAGAAAGAACAATCAAGTCGACAAATAATTAGTAGCGTGTAGCCTGTGCGTGTACAACATGCATCAACAACAAACACTTGCTGGTAACACCACGTGCTACCTTGCCTCGCGTCACTGTAGGCTTAAGCTCACAGACAAACTCCTCCACGTGCGAGGTATCACGCACGTGTTCCCAACGACGGGAACCTTACATTCTCGATAGCCAGAAAGCCCGCCAAAATCCGATATTACTAAAGTTCGGTACTTTCCTTTGTGTATCACATACACATATATACACAAACACACACATATACGCACTCACTCACTCACTCGTATACACGCGCATACATACACACATACAACCACACAAACACACTTCCCCCACATACTCCCCTCCTCTCTCTCTCTCTCTCTTGCGCTTACGCAGTTCTTCAGACATTCTCGTTGGACCAGTAAGACTTCATTATGGGCTTTTTGTACACAGTTGCGTGCCTTTGTACGGCCTTTGTGCATACATACGCCGTATGGATCTGTCTACACTCTTCTTCCAGTGATCAGGTAATTGCGTGGTCCTTACGTCCGCTCTATACGCGATTGCAAGTGTTGATGAGCTGTACCAATCCACCTTATAATTATACTACCCAATCATTATCATTGATACCTCGATATCACGCCCTCTCTCTGTCTGGTATTCCAACATGACGTGTTAGGTGTTGGAAGCACGCCAAGCTGGTGCTCTTAACTTTATCATTGCATCCCTTATGATGAGTGCCGCTCTAGTCCGATGCAATACGTCACAAATATGGTATGATTATCTCATAAAATCGAGGTGATTATGTTTGTTTTTGTGTCTTGTTAATCTCTTTCTGCTTGCTGTTAAGTCATTGAACATGTGCATTGTGAACGAATTGCTATCTCTGTTATATAGTATTTTCATACTTTATTCTTAGGTTATCCCTACATAGCGCTAGCTTCGTGGACGATGTGCCCAGAATATCACACGCGCTTGTTTGTGAATTGTGTTTTAGGTCTTTGTAGTTTGTGAATGTCAGATGCTTCACCGCCAACCATATCGGCAAGATCTGGTAAAATTTGCATTTTTTTTACAGGTTGAGCGCGGCTGCTTGCTTAGGTGAGACTGTGAGCGCATTCGTAATTCTCTTCACCATGATCGATATGAAACAACTTAGCGAAGATACCATGGACAATACACTCGTTAGTATTCAGGTACGAACACATTGAAGTTGCATTCGACAAGTATGCGCATACGCATGCGTAGGCAATACCTTCTTAATGTATAATTTCATGATAAAATTTGTGACCGTGTGGGCCTGTTTGTTCCGAAGACGATCTTTGGAATTGTTGTGGGTTATGTTGTTGTTCATGGTTTCTTGCAGTACTCTTTGTACACATCTACATATGTACACTTTGTAGAGATACCTATACATACCTAACAACCTTTCAATATTACTTATTAAAAATGAAATGATATATCAATTTGAATGTGAATAGATAATCGAGTACCTGTGGTGTTTTCTATTTCGCTTCAACCGTTTGACGTAGAAGTAATACTTGAAATAGTACTGAATATTGTATCAGAATCAATATACTACGAATACCCTCATGCTTGTACTCGGATAATTAAGCCTGGGACACATGTACATAATGGTATTGTTGCACTCATTTAGAGTGTATTTGTAAGTGTTGGTGCGAGTGTTGTGGGTGTGAGTTACAAAATATTTGTCGAATGCAATGTTCTAATATGTTTCATGTATATCTCCCCTACTTTCGATTGTGCGGTTATACTTAGGCATATGGCGAGGGTGAGGCTCTCACAGAGGAGGCTTCATCGTTCCTTCAGGTTGTGCTTCTATTTATTTTGGCTGATATGCATTTCTTCAGCATTCTCGCTGGTACGTGCTGTGGTAAACGTTCCGTCGTCGAAATGAAGACCACTTCCAAGAATAAGAATGATTAAGTTTTTCACAAGGGCTGAAACGGAAGGACAAGAAAATGAATAAACCTCCTTTCAATCCGTATTCCCCCACCCCTGTTCAACGTGTTCACTGCGTGTTGCAAAGGTAGAAAAGATTGAATGCGTCGATTCAGTAACACATCACGCGGAATGTGTATTCCGTTAGACGTTAATTCTTCCAAAGAAAGTCACGCGTTTTCCATGATATTTATTTTATTGAGCGAAAGTAGTTCTAACTACAAGTGTATGTAGTACAACACCTGTACGCTTGATTTCCATTCGTCATTTTAGAGAAGTGCTGTTTTGCCTTCTTATATATTCTCTACCACCCAGCAATCTGTAGAAAACCAAACTCCTCGGATTTCATTCTATTTGTCATCACCATTTTCACCAAAGGTCCGAACTGGGCGTTCATTCTACTTCTCAATACTGAGTTCACAAATGTCACGAATATCCTCCAGTGCCTTCGCAATAGCCATAGACAACTTCTCGGAGTCTACAAAACATATTAGAAGACGAATGAAAGTATACCAATGTAGCTAGTACACCATACGCATATCACTATCACAAGTACACGTAGACCTATATAAAGGAGTTAATGAACTGAAGAAGTCGTGCAGAAGAAAAAGTATAACCATAACTTAAACACAGATCGTCAGCACGCTGCACATACATACCTGTGTCGGCGTTGGAGTACTTGGAGCTGACGTGGAAGAAGATATACCGATCCACCACCAAGTATGATACCCCGTAGCCATCGTCCGAAACAGGACCAAAGCCGCCGCCAGGTGAGTTATAAGCATGTGTCATGCTTTCGTCCCACATACCATTACATTGAGTCTGTGGCTGCTGTGAGGTGGAGAGGGTCCATTGCGCACCTAGTGCCTTCTCTAAGAACTTGGACTCTGTTCCAATACCCTGCAGCGTGTATGTGGTGTCTATGTGAGAGGGCGGTCTTGATGATATGCATTCATGAGTACATACGTACGCATACACGGAAAGATTAGAATCTATACCCACCTTTGAAGTGACGTAGAGTGCAAAGAGATGTCTATCACAACCCTGGCCTGTCATCGCTTCTCGAGAAATCAGTTGATGCTTTGCAGTGGCCTTGTGTAGAAGCTTAACTTTGTCTTCCCTTGTGCCAATGTCCTTAATCTATATCCCCACATATGGCAACCAAAACAGAATAACAACACAAGAAGCATATAGATATCAGAGTTACACTTCCATCTGCCTCATTACGATGCACGCTCGCAAGGCAAACACACATTCTAGTCTTTTCTTGTATTAGTATCCGCACATATTGTTTGTAACTCCAACTCCTAAACACCCGTAACGATAAACAAACAACCGCAACAGCCAACCTACCATTGCTCTAATAAAGGCTGTGCTTTCAGGAGTAGCTGATCGGACCGTTTCGGTACGCCCGGCCTGGTACATCCTTGTCATCGACGATTCGTAGGTCTGAGGTGTCTGTAGAAGCAAATAAAATATGGTTCAGGCCCTCACGTGGTATAAAATATCCTTCAAAAGAAAAGAGTGATCGTTCTTCACCAGATTGAACATGGAAACATATCGCTATGTACATACATATAACGCACACGCGTAACTTGTTCATGCTATTGCTGCCACGAATTGAAAACGGCGTATGGAATAAACATGTGGGGAGGAATAGTCACTTACAAAGCCATGCATTCGGTAGAACGCAAGTTGGAGAGCTTGTTGTACAAAACCGTCTGGTGATATTTTGCATTTCTTAATTTCATCTTTACCAAAAACGTTGAACTCGGAAATATACAGATGCAGATCTGCACACTCTTTAGCAGTGAATGCACATGCGTCATCAATAGCATCGCGCAGCTAGGATATGTAAACAATTGTAGCGATCAGTGTGTGATGCTCGTATAATTTGAATGTAGCAATGAACGCAAGCTGTACATGGTACAACTACCAGCTGTTTTAAATGACAGCCACGCACAACTATGACGGTTTATATATGTATCATGCACATATTCGAAGTTTTAAAATCAGAGCGCTACATGCAAACATCAACGCATTGACTGGTGCATTGCATGCACGAAAATGCATGTCCGTCTTTGGAGTTTGTGGACATACAGGCAATGCAGTCATACTCCATGCAAGTGACAGAGGGCGAGGCAGATTACGACAGGCTGTCTTCATAGGAACCACGCAACGCCCTTGACTGTTGTACCAGCCTTCCACGTTTTCTGTTGATGAAATTTAGTTTGTGGAAGTCGTATGTAAAAGTATTAACTAAGGAAATGGACACGCACAAGAAAGCAAAAGAAAGTACTCATGTATGTAAACACGATAGGCACTTAAATCTGCGACATTTTCATGTATAGTCCACAAACTGTGCACTATACTCGAACAACTCAAGATACGTAAACATCACGTATAACAAACACACCACTACAATGAATAACTTACCTACAAACAGACAATACTCCCACATATGTCCGAGAATTGGTGCATCCGCCCACGCGTGCTCGCCGTTTAAGCCGGCCTTTCCATTGGCGTATACCATCAGTGTAAACGACTTGTCAAACCTAAAAGCGACAAGGATGAATGTACGCAAATGTAATGATTTATAGGTTTTTACAGCAAAGCCTCAAGCTACTGTGTGCACTCGCATATAGATGAAAAATAGCACATTCTCACGACTTTAAAAACTTACATAATTCCACTTGCATACAGTCCACTCACGGTCTCACATGGAAGACTCTATTATTAACCCTCACATCAAACAAGAATTCACAAACCCCGACGTTCCATGGAAGGTTTTAGTTCAGA
The DNA here is from genome assembly GCA_033442365.1 of Creolimax fragrantissima. Lineage (NCBI taxonomy): Eukaryota > Ichthyosporea > Ichthyophonida > Creolimax > Creolimax fragrantissima. The sequence continues at coordinate 1,267,415 of JAWQFL010000014.1, read as the reverse complement.
CACAGCCACAGAATCACACGCCCATTTACCATCTGTTGTAGCCCGTTCCGTGCAGACCGAGCTTGCCCATGTCATGGAGAGTGGCTGGGCTATCCGAGTCCAAGACCACAAAAAACATGGCGCGCTCAATCCAATCCAGACTTTGTTTATTCACTCCATAGCGGAAGAATGCGGATCGTATTTTGGCCCACTATTACATGGCAAAATATCAGTGTGCAGAGAACAGTGACTAAAACTGTGCAATCACTTAAATTCGCTAGACGTAGTTCAATCACGGTACAGAATAACGAGCACGTAGTTCAATCGCGATACAAAATAAGCAGCCTTATATATCTACGTGACTATATACTCACAGACTTCTCGCCCACACAATGTCATATACGAGAAGAAGAAAAATCCTTACCTTAGAGCGCTCCCATCCAGTCAGACTGGGAATACGGCCTTCGCGGTCTGATGGTTTCAGAAGCTTACTGCATATTCAAGTATGAGCCAACATCACGTGATAGCCGCAGTTGAAATAGGGAAACGGTATTAGGATGACAATGGAACTATGTGATCAAATCAAGCAATTATATGTGTACATATATGCCAATGCGTTGGTTCAAGTGCTTGCATACAAATATGGACATGTTCTATACCTGTCTTCAACAATCTTCTGCAACTGGATTTCAATTTCAAAAGCCTGAAGGGGAGCACCCAAACGGGTATACAAGTAAAGAACAAAGTACGAGCCATTCACCATGACCACCCTTAAAATATAATATGAGAAACGAGTGTTTTGAGTACGCAAATCACGCAAGCATGTGTTTGGTAACAACTAGTGACATATGCATGTCTATGGTTCGCTATAACTGGTTCGCCAACATGAGCTGGTGATATATTCGGTGTAGCAGTTTTAGACTGGTGATGGAATTCACAACATATTTATCATTCATTCTTTCGTAAATCCATGTATGCACAGTGTCCAAAGATAAGCAATAATGTTTGACATACACATGTTTTGACTCATCGGGTCTAAACTTTTTGATCTCATCCATCTCATCACCAGGAATTCGGGTAGACGAGAAGAGTCTACGTATGATGTACAGAAACAAACATCAGTTTATAAACATAAGAAATGAGTGGGTAAAGAATCAAAACAGAGAAAGAATGAAACGTACTATGGTTTCATTTCACAATCTCCAATCTAAACGTATAAAGAGACAATTGGTATGCAAATGATTTCTTACCGTTCATACTGCTTCATACACAGTGGAACGAGGCCTCTCATGATAATGGGTGGAAGGGTCTCTCTTATCATCCAAACAAATCGTATATCAAAGAAAGAATATAAAATATTGTGATTTGTTAGTAAACTGTTTAAGATCCAATATGGCGGCAAGTGTGCATGTGAATTCCATCTTCGTTCTTGTGAGCAAAGGCTATTACTATTATAGAATAAACGGTTAATGCAACAGAAAATCAGATCCGACACAGTCGCACGCAAACTCACCTTTCGAGCATCGTTTTGAACCGGATTGCGCCGTACATGAGCACAGCAGCCCTCGAGACTTGGTTGTTCGTGGGTGTGATATATGCAATATCGCACACATAGTAATTACTGTTAATCATCAGACTGCCTCTGGACATCAAGTACACGTACTTCTCCCACCAGTCACTTACATAATTCTCAGCCAGCCAGGACTTGGCCCGAAGGAATCGTTGCAATCGCGGCCCTTCGTTTGCCAAAAATCCCTTGGCCTGTATGTATACATATTAATGTCAATTGAAAAGCATAGAGGAAAAATAAGCATTTCAGTAGTCTACCTATTAACCATACATGACATAAGTACCAATGCTTGTATGCTGATTAAAAATGCAAGCTTGTATCCGAAATTGCTAACTTCCAATGCAAATAATAACTAAGAGATGATGTGAGAAGTGCATTGCAAATATTCCATACATACCAAAGCGGAGATCTCAGCTTTCTGTGTCGCGTCAAGTGGGCCCTCAACTGACTCTAAGTAACGTGCAACAGTCTTTTCAAGGGCAGGCACCTGAGTAGTCAAACAAGGATGTAAGTGAAGTGCGAGTACGTGCGTGAAGTCTGTTAAAGAGTTCATGAATGTACACTTTGGGCGTTATGAATGTACACTTTGGCGTTGTGCGGCTGCATCTCGATATAGGAAATCATAAGCTTCCGGCAAGTACGTGAATATATGTACGTACCGGTAGACGAGGCAGTGAGGTAGAATAACTATTGAGAATGGGACTTCGTCCAAGAACAATTGATAGCATGACACCCCTGCAAATGGACACGTACAGATTCATTCATATGTCCAATGTGAAGTGAAGTACATTGAATACGATGTTCACGTGCTTTTCATGGCAATTGCGGAGTCCGAAAACACAATATTTGTATGCCAATAATCAGGATACTTGGCCAAACCCGCAGTAAACACTCACCAAATTTTCGTCTTAAGGCTTACATTACGACCCTCGTACAACCAACCGGTGTAGCTCAATAGTGCGCGAATAGTGTAGCGGCGCGTATACACCAACGCCATAAACATTGTCGTACCAGAAACCAGCGTGGTTAAAGTGACTCGGACATTACGGTCCCACTTCACACCAAGACTTCCAACGAAGCTGTTTGAATGTATGTGTTGAGTGTAGAATCATGTGGATATGGATAATCACCTTATGCTTGGTCAACCCGTAATGAGGTTCATTATTAAAAACAAAAAATACCGTCCAACGGGGATTGCATTAGCAAATCTCCACATCCCACTTCTGACTGAACCAATTATTTGGTTATTCCTTGGTGCGTCATTGAGCATTAGCATTGGGGGACCAGCAAGTGAGACCAAATAGCTCATCCAGTGCTGGGGAAACACTGCATTGTGAAGATCAACTTGCCAGTTGTAGACCTGCGTCAAGCGTGTAGCGTTTTGGAATTTCTTATTATGAGGTTGTTGATTTAAACGTTCTTGACATGTTATGTAGCCATGTTCAAAACTTACCTGTAGCATTCTCACGTGTACAATAATTACGTTGTTCACAGCAGTGTCATTTTGGTAGTTTTTGCTGACATGAAATGATATTTTCGTTGCAGAATTGAGCAGGACGTGTCCATTGAGGGTGTGTGTATGTGTTTGTGTGCATGTCTTTGTCAATGTATAGGTGATTGAGCCTTAAGCACAAACTCCCGTTGCACGTAAACTGTACAGCATAGTTCTGCAATGTACGCATGAAGTACAATGCTCATCTACTCACCTGACGATATATCCATGATCTGAGCTGGTAAACTCTAATCTTAAGCTTGCTACTAACGAAATCTTCATCCCTAGACAAGAGTTTCTTGAGGTGAACAACTTCATCCTTGTTGCCATACAGTTGTGCAGAGTTGTGGGCCTCAGCCATGGTGAGCGATAGTAGACAGAAAATACGGACACGGGCGATGAATGAAAATGTCGCTCAGGGGAACGAGATTCAGGTACTAACTAAGTCACACACCTGCGAGTTATGCGAGAGACGCACACAAAGCACTGCGCATAAGTGCAAATAACGTAGTACACTCACTGCACGCACACACCTCACACACCTCACATACACACACTTCAAGGTACACCTCACGCACACCTCACACACACCTCACACACACCTCACACACACCTCACACACACCACACACCTCACACACACATAACTCACACACATACACACACACACACACACACACACACACACATACACACACACACACACAACACACAACACACACACAAACGACACACCAACAGCAGAGGGCCTGTGCTGAGTGGTGTGACGCAGTACGGAGCCGTTATGAAGAACGGGCAAAACCGGGTCAAGATCGAATACGCTCGTCTACGGCATAACACACAAAACGGAGAGAGCCATTATAGAGCTTCTCTATAAATAGATTTAAATGTATACTATATTATTGGTTCCTGTCGTTATGCTTTCACTCCGCGTACCGTAACTCTATCCGTTACACACACATACACACAAACACAAACACACAAAAGCACACGCACACAAACGCACACATATAAACACACCACACATATAAACACACACAATTATGTTCACCCAATACTGAAATTGAGCATCGGCTTTCCACATTACAGTTTCAAAGAAAGTGAAATCTGTGAAACGGATGATTGTAATGATCCCTTCACATAGGCTATGCGCCGTACCCGTAACCTTCCTTACCTTGCCTTCCTCCCAGTTTTGTGAGTTGTGTAGCATCCATGTTGTGCTGTAGAATTGTATTTTAATTTTTTCTGTGCGCAAGGATCGTTCCATAGCCACTCTAAACACACGTAGTTTGTTTTTTGCACGTCTATGAATGACATCACGGTTCGATAAATACTCTATATTGTCATATAATAGGATAGACAAAGAAGAGAATATTAATGCAACGTGGAATAAGCATTCACAGATCAGCACAAGGGACGGCACGCGATGTTAACATAAACAGATGAGAAAGTACAGTTAGCATAAATTCTTTTCCATTGCGCTGGCTCTTTAGAAGTAGCTAAGCAAACTAAGAGTTTCCAAGTGCATTACAAATCACTAACTACCATAACATTCATAATTACTGTCTTACTTCTTCTAGCTGTGAGATCTACTCAAAAAAAAACGGTTCAAAATCATAGCCATATCATAACACTGTCTTATTGCAAAAATTATTGATTCACGAAAACTTATGTAACCAAACAACTACACGCCACAGCGTTACTATATTATTATGCGGTTTACTGTCCTGTAGTTTGTTACATTCGCATCGTTCAAGCGCTATGATGTGCTAAAACGTGTACCCATTCGGACATGACCACCTACTCATTCACATAGTGACTTAGTCAGCATGGCCTTTCACATGGGCACAATGACACCTTTCGTGATGTAGGAAACAATTGCATGACCTTTGACGTACATACACATGAGAAGCCCTCAAGACATATAAAAACTTAAACATACAGGAAACTAAACTTCATATATCATAGTTAAAACTCATCAATCGTCTATCGTTATTTTTAAGCCATAAAAATAATCGCCAATAGATATCGTGAATTTACTTTTGTGTTTTTAAGTCGCGTACTTATGTAGTTAAATACTTTGAACAGATTATACTAAATATAGGCAAAACTATTTTAATGTAATGTAACACCAAAACTATTTGAACACACGCATCTCACCGTCTTTCTTCTCAGTATCCATTCATTGCACATCATTTCACATCCAAACCCTAACTCAGTCTGTGTAAAAATGTTGAGAATAGCCGGTTATGTTTTGATTGTGTGTGGTGGGATAGTTGCCCAGTCTGTTGTCCCTAAGCTTAGTGACGCAACCATAACCACAGTGATTCGTGATTTCAACCAGATGTGGGAGATAGTTGGATTGAAGAAAGACATTACCCCCTTCAAACAGATGATCTCGCAGAATATACATATGTGCTTGTGCGGAAACTGCGCAGAAGTAAGTGTGTGTGCACGTGTAACGACATCACAAAACAATGGTCGTTTTTATACCTGACAGACTGTGAGGTGCGTTGAATTATGTGGAGGTTCCTTAATGCTCGCTCTTTTCATAAATAAAACTGCGTGGGCAAAGGGAATGGGTTTATCGATACAAGTACGAGGTACTGCAATTTAACTTGCGTCATAGTAAAATTGTAATATAAAAACAAGCATTTATCCCACATTGAAATCTACAATTTTCTGCACCGTCGAATAGAGAGCTTCATAGTTGGGCAGAATATTCTTGGTATATTAATATGTTATTTCCTCCGCATATCTTACGTCCACACTCAATACATTCACATACACTCGCATAAGTACAACCAACCACTTGCTTGGGAACTGACACACCATCTCATTCACTACGCTTAGGGTGAAGAGGGAGTCGACTGGCTTCTTGAGGGCAGTTTGTTCGAGAAGATCACTGATGTTTCAACGCACATGGGTGAGATTCAAACCATTGACGGCTGGTTCGCGCATCGTACCATTATATACTTTGGCAATGAGACTACAGGCGTCACTATGATTGCCAATACGTTCGGAAACGTGAATGAGGAGGGGAAGGTTAGTACATTCAGCCGATTGTGTGCGCTTATACATTTATAGGTAGTTATAGCAAAGTATTTCAGAAATGGGTTACTTGTCTTATGTTGGCATCATTTTGTGTTTAATATTCATGCTCTAAATCGGTTGATTGGGTATGAATTGCTCTACAACGTACCAGATTTTTCGAATGACATACTAATTACCTGTCTCATAGCACACAAATCATGTGTGTGCTTTACCTGGACTCACCAACAATTTTTTTTCTTATTACTTACTGCCTGCATTGTGCTTCCATGTACTAGATATCAGAGTACCATCTAGCTTGTACAGACACTGACGTTAAACTACATGCGGCTACTTTTGTCGAGAAAGAGGAGGAAGAGGATTCGGAAGGTCCGACTGTTCCCCCATCTCACAGAGTAGAAAAGGGCGTTAAAACCACGTACAGTCGTCTTTTGGCAACTGCCGGAGAGGGTGAATGGCTAAGGATGGCCGAACTATTCGCCGAGGACGGAGAAATTCGTATCGGACCACTTCACACCTCCGGTATGCACCTCAATCCACATCACAAATTTAACAACAGCAAGAAGGAATTCACCATTATACATCGCAACATTTACGTTCGAGTGTAACGTGCCGTATCTTTAGACACGTTCCCTGTAAAATTACGTGAATCTCTTTTCCAGTCCTTACTCCCATATTCACATATTCACATATTTTCCACAACATACACACTGTTGTCTTCATGTGCTTTTCCATGCCCAGGGGGTGACAGTATCAAGCGTAATCTACCCGTGTTCATGAGACAGTTGGGGTTTCATCCAATCCCCAAGAGTTTCACTTTCAAGAATTTCCGTTCCCTTCCTCGTCGCTCGTATGTTACATCCTTTTTACTCGATGCCGTGTGGTCTTCGTTTTACATGTGGGCGAAAATTGTATGCATTTACATTGGTTTTATATCAGACCGGCTCTCATAGCGGTGAGTGTATCATTGTTTGTTGCGTCCATGGCGTATTGGTCAGCTTTATAGTAATGATGTACTGCTTTGACCAACCTCAACAAACAGAATTAGTTCGGTTCGCACTAATATGTCATTTCTTGCCCACATCAAACATTTTCACACTTTCATGATCATATCAATTTAATGGAGGGTTTCAATGCTGTAGGTTCGACTATGAATTTGCTTCGGTGTGGATTGTCTCTCAGACTGAAGCCTGCAAAGCTGTGATTGAAGGTAGTGTTCTGGTAGAGCTAAACGATCAGTTTGAGGTATGAGGACTTTTTTTTTCGTTTGTGAACTGCACAGGAATATGAGTGTGCGGTTGAAATGGTCATTTTCAGTAGGTGTTGTGCCATGTCACATACTTGAAAGTGTAGATGTTGTGGGTTGTCACCTAGACTCACATGTCGCGTTCATATTGTTAAATACAAAAAGATAACGGTGTGCCTTGATACGAGCACAAGCTTCCCCGACCTTATCAGTACATAAATTATGTACTTTGAGCACACGCGTCGACACTTGTATGGGTGTTCAATCTTTCGCACATGTTCAATCTATGTGGATATTCCACCATGTAGATCACCCGGTACACAATGGTATTCTCACAAAAAGACGCGGCGAACCAAATCGAAGAGTGCTGGGCGGAGGCGAAGGCCATTCAAGCGGCAAGAGAGTTAGACGTCGAAAAGAGTGATCAGGATGAAGACGCGAGGGAGGAATATATCAAATCTGAGTTATAGTTCTGCTCATTGACTGTAGTCGAGGATTGGGGTGTCTGAAGCGATTGTGTTTAGAAATGAATTTGGGAATTTATAGAGTTTTAGTCTCTAGTGCAACTTGAACAGATTACTAAAACCTGGACTTGTAGTATCATGTACGTGAACGTTGAGTAATGTTATGATTAAAGTGCTTGAATAAAGATTGTCCTATATGGGGACTACGCCCGCTTCGTCGCGTGATTAATTCTGTGAAGTATGAAATCTCTATGAACAGATACGAATTGTGGACTTATCTCATCATATATTATTAGAAATAAACGCACTCTAGTTTCACAGAAATATAGCGGTAAATGTTTTGCATTTATATAAAACGTCACACACACGGACGTGCACAATCATGTAAGCACTCGTAATAAATTCAATTTACGCAAAGGTATTTTAACCAAATGGCAACGCCTCGTAGTTAATCATCAATTTAAGGTTTTATATAATTATACAGAGAGTGGCTATTTCATAAACGCCATCGTTTACTTCTTGGTTAAGAGTGTCTCCCGTTTGGTGATGGGCATCATCTTCGGATCGATGCCAAGACTGCAGGATAAAAGGAAGCAATAGTATTGGGTGTAAATAAGCAAATACGGAAAAAGACATTATCATCAACATGGCGTATTTAGTCGGTGGCGCCCCTTCATACATACACGGAATGTCTAAGCAAGACAGGTGAATATATATCACTTACTAAGACATTTCCGTTCGCAAACCACATAACCGTCCAACAGGTATACATATGCCGATAGATATCATACGTACATACATACACGAAAGGCTTAAGCAAGACATGTAGATTTATATCGATCACGAAAACATGTCCATTCACACCGTCCAACTGGTATACACATGCGGATAGATGTCATAGATACGTATACGGAAGATTTAAGTAAGATAAGTGTGTTTATATCCAAACCACAACACCGTCCAACAGATATACATATGTCGATAGATGTCAAACATACACACACGGGGGGGGGGGGGGGCAGGAGCAAGACGTCGTTCACCAACACAGGTATACATATGAAGTTGACAGGCGCACGAACTCATTTCTTGGTTGTTCCGTACCTATACTTATTCACCCACGCACGAATATACTTTCGTGTTTGAACGTCTATTCCTCGGGTTTTCATGTCTGAAGAGCTGGCGGTCATCAAATCATCCCAACTATCGAACTTATCCGTGTACTTGACAGCCCCGCGTCCAATTCTAGTTAGGAAGTTGTCCTTATCAAACATAACGCTACTCAACCCTAATATGTAGTGCAATACAAGGACACATGAGTCAGCATGCGCGTGATGGTCAAGGCATGAGCATGAATGTATTTTTGGCGTGTGTATGCGATGTTCGGTCGTGATCTGAGGTTGACCATGGGCTTCCATACGCAAATACGTATACGATACATCAAGTACAGTTTTGACAAATGTCCTGGATGCGAAGCAGTGCACACCACCATATATAGGCAAGTCGCTCACGATGTGAACGCGAAATTCTTAAATGATCTTTTGAATAATTGATGGCTTGGTACCATCAAAGTCATTTGAGTACAAGTACCGAGTGAATAGCGAAACACATACATGAAAGTGCAGTCTGAAACATCCTAAATGTTTGTTAACTTTCTAGTGTATACTGCAGCGCCATATAAGTATACCTGTACAATTTTTAGGTGCAATCGTGAAAGTAGATCTAGCGCGACTATAGTGAGTGACTAATAATAAACATGCAAATAGAGAAATAAAATATGGCGCTTGTACGTGTGTACCAGGGAGTATAAATCAATCAAGTTCCTTTTGCATGTTTGGCAACACACTTTGATCAATTCAAGTCTTACAACAACCATGATAATACAACTCCAGAACTATGTACTTGTGAAATAATACATACATACATGTGAGCATTCAAAAACAAAAATCCATGTACATGTGGGTTGCAGGTGAAGAGTAAGGCGTAATCAACCATTACTTACCAATGCGGCGTGGGGGTGGGATGATATTATCTTTTAAAGGACGAACAGGAATCCATTCGAAAAGATAATCATTAGTCTTGAATTGATTTGTTAATCTGTTTGACGATTGAATCAGACGCGCGGGTGCTACTCCTCTAGCGCGCGTGGACGATACAATGCCGGTTACAGCGACTGAAACCCGATTGGGCATGAGCTGTCGTATACTCATTCCTACGTGAAAGGGAGTGTGTCTACGTACGATACAGATCCGTATATGAATGAGAAACTTAGTCGAGTTGTGTGTGTGTGTGTGTGTGTGTGTGTGTGTGTGTGTGTGTGTGTGTGTGTGTGTGTGTGTGTGTGTGTGTGTGTNNNNTGTGTGTGTGTGTGTGTGTGTGTGTGTGTGTGTGTGTTGTGTGTGTGTTAAAACCCACACGGTGCTATTCCGCGATCAACCGCGAATTGTCCATCTATAAATAAAATTATCTGTATAGGAGATTTAAAATAGAACTGCTGTTGTAGGTACAATCAATGAACTTCCCCACCCCACCCAACCGTAGAGAATAGAAAGTTCGGTACATCACTTGATGAAAAATATGTTTTATTACATTTTTGCCATTTATTCAGAACATGAATAAAACTGAATCGCTAGACCAATGGGTAAGCTTCTTGAACAACCGTGGGGGGATTCCAATTGGAGCGGTCTTTAGTCCATGCCGAACTTCGGTATGTTGGGGTGGGACCAACAGTGGTGGCCATCGATTCGGTTTGGTTCGGTTCCGTTTGAGTTGAGTGTTGGGGCGGGAGGTGCGCCCCAAACTGCGTATTGAGTCGTTAACTACCGGCCGGCCGCTCACCGGTCGCTCACCCACTGACCCACACACTGACCCACTCACTCACTCACTCACTCACTCTACTGACCGTACCCACTCGTCCACACCCACTCACCCACAACTGACCCACCGGCCCAGTGACCCCCTCCCCGCCCCGACACCCACCCACACGGCCGTCCGTCTGTTGGCGCGACCGGCTTTTATACCGAGAAAAAAAAATATATATATATATATAATAATAATAATAATAATAAAAGAGAATAAAAAAATTGTTTTACCTCTCCGTTTTCCTTTTTTTTTTTTTTTTTTTTTTTTTTTTTTCTTTTTTTTTTCTTTTTTTTTTTTCTCTTCGTTTCGGGTCTGTCTGTCTGTCTGTCTGTCTGTCTTTGACACACGCACACACGTCTGAGCACACACACACACATACACACACATACACACACACACACACATACACTCACTCACACACATACACTCACACACACTCACACACACACACACACACACACCCTCACTCACTCACTCACTCACACTCACTCACACTCACACTCACTCCTCTACTCTCTCTCTCCTTCCCCTTCCCTCCCTTCACCCGTGCGCGTCATTCGTGTGCGAAGTTCACTCGCCTGTGCGCATGCGTAACCCCACCACGTCTCATCAACCGTCAAACAGCATCTTTTCAAAATCGGCCAAAGACCAGAGCATATAGTATTGATAGAGTACAAAATTTTAATCACATACATACATACATACATACACACATACATACATACATACATACACACATACATACATACATACATACACACATACATACACACATACATAAACACATACGTACTTACTTACTTGCTTGCTTGCTTACATACATACATACATACATACATACATACATACACATATACATATGTGTGTGTGTGTGAATGTATGGACACATATAGTGCACAGTACATACATCACATTGGGCTGCTGATGGTTTGGTGAAAGACTGATAACATGTGCGCATCTTGATACTCACAAGTTTCTATTGGTACGTAGGCCGCACACACACAATTCATTGACGTATTCATTGACGTGTGCGTTTTTTTTATCTAGATACAAACATATTACAACTATTCTTGGTTGGATGTTCAAGTCCTGCTCTATCGTGCGAACATTTGGGAAAATTGATCCTGACGGTTTACTAGTTTGTGCATGTAGTATCTCGTCTCATGTTCACTTTATTTTCTTTCATCTCGCCTTGTACTACGTAGCATAAACATTGTCCGCACGCGGAATCCGATCGCGACATCACCTATCCGACACAAGCTGCACCAACTATATACTACACTGGTGTAGTAGTATAGCCACCATGAGTATCACCAGCAATGAAGTAAACTTCTTAGTGTATAGGTACCTGCAGGAGTCAGGTTTTATACACTCTGCATTCTGTTTTGGGCACGAATCCTTTGTATTTAAATCAAACATAAACGGTTCAGATGTTCCACCAGGCACACTAGTCTCAATGATCCAAAAGGTAAGTTATAACGGGTACACGTCTTGATGTATATTTTGATGCTTGAATAGTATCACCCAAGTTCATGTGCTATGAATAGAGTTTAATTTGTACCATTTATTTCGTAGGGCATGTTATACGTTGAAGCAGAGGCTCATTTAAATGATGATGGGACTGAAATATTATGTGAGGAACCGTTCAAACTGTTGGAACCGCATGTGTGCCAATCTAAGCCTGATCGTCGGAAAGAGAAAGAGAAACGTGAGAGGGACAAGAGAAAAATTGAAAAGAAGAAGGACGCTAAACGATTGAAGAGAGACCACGATGAAAAGGTGAGTATATGTGTGGGGAGGGGGTTGTGTTTGCGTGCGTGCGTATGTGTGTGTGTGTGTGTGTGTGTGTGTGTGTGTGTGTGTGTGTGTGTGTGTGTGTGTGTGTGTGTGTGTGTGTGTGTGTGTTTGCATTCGTGAATGGGTGGCTGGATGTGTTTGTCGTCGTGAATGGGTGGCTGGATGTGTTTGTCGTCGTGAGTGGGTGGGTGGGTGGGTTTTTCTGCATATACTGGGTTGTTGCGATCGTACCATCTGATTTGGTGACAGTGAACTGAACATGCGATTAGGTCTTAGATGTCACCATGAGCGATACGTAAATGTATAAGCCAACTCATGTTGAATTGCTATATATGGTATATGGCGCAGATGGAGTCGGCGAAGATCGATAGGATTGATCACGATGGTGATAGTACGAGTGATACAAAGGGTGGTGGTTCTAGCACAATCATTGGAGAGAGTAGCGGCGCAAGTGTCGTTACAAATAATGACCGAAATACAAGCAAAAATACAGTCGCAGAGAGCATGGATTTGGAAGCAGAGTCCACGCAGATAGAGGGAGTTTTAGCGGACGTGAAGACAGCAAATGGTGTGTATATGTACAAAATGACTCCTTTTCTTGCACTATCATGTACATGGGTGTTGTACCGGTACGATAGTGTCTCTCTCTGTGTATATCTCTCTGTGTATGTCTCTTTCTGTTTTACTCTCCTTTTCTTTACTTGAGAATGCACTTTGTTTGAATTTTATACTGGTACGAGTGTGAGCGCACTGCGCAGTCAGTAACGCCGCGCTCGTACTCGGTACACATTCCCATATTTACATTCAAATATTTTTGTGTACAGATTCCGAGACGAAGCGTGAAGACGAGACAACTACTGTTGACAAACGGGTAGAGTCCAGTGTGGCACTCACAACAGCACCTAAATCAACAGAAATACAACGAGTAGAGACTGATAAATCAAAGCCAATCGGTGCGAACGACTCTGGCAATATGAAGGTGAATGATTTCGATGATCTCGCACAATTCAATAATACGACGGATGAGAAGTTCTCCTCAATCAAAAGTGGAGCTGGCGCTAGTACAGTAGACAATGTGATGGATATGGATACGTCTCCCACAAAAGAGAATGGTATCGTCACGGATATTAAATCTGTGAATAATATAGATGGCAAGAACAGCATTACCATACACCCTAAGGACGTCATGGTTCTTTCTGGCCATACAAACGAAGTGTTTACGTGTGCGTGGAATCCTACATATGATCTGTTGGCTACAGGGTATGCGCTTACTGCAATACGTATATAATTTTCAATCATCTGCCCATAGTCCCATGTTCATTGTGCATGCGAGTGCCTTGTGTTGAAGTGTATTTATTGCCTGATAACATTCTTTTCCAAGGAATATTTTTTGTTTTGATTTGGCCTTCTCATGGACGTTAATCTTTTACAGTTCTGGAGATACGACAGCCCGTATATGGGAAATGCCATCTGATCGTCGTATGCCTCCGGAAGGTATTGTATTACAGCATGCTATAAACGATGACACGACGAGCGAAAATGGGAAGGTTACTTCCGTCGAATGGAATGTATGTGCACCATGCTTGCATTAACATCAAGTTGCCACTAAACCGCAGCATTTCTTGCACTAGATTGGAACGCATCTATATACTTAAGCGTACGTTACTGTTCTGTTCGTTTGTGTAGGTCGATGGATCACGGTTAGGGACAGTATCATTCACCGGTGAGGCACGTATATGGAATAAAGACGGTCGATTAGAGTTTGTTTTGAAAGGTCACGACAAGCCTGTGTTTGCCCTCAAATGGAATAGAAGGGGCGACTCTTTGCTTACCGGTGGTGTAGACTCCACTGCTATTGTCTGGAATGCTCAAACTGGGAAAATCAGACAGCAGTTTAAATTTCATGAGGATGCTATTTTGGATCTCAACTGGAGGAACAATACGTCTTTTGCCTCTTGCTCTGCTGATAGTAATATATATGTATGTAAGCTGACAGAGACGCAGCCGTTAATGATGTTCCAGGGTCACACTCGAGACATAAATTCGATTAAATGGGACCCATCAGGAACTTTACTTGCTTCATGTTCAGACGACTGTACCGCTAAGATATGGAGTATGAAGAAGGACTCCCCATTAACCAGCCTAGAAGGTCATGAACGAGAAATCTTTACCTTGAATTGGGCCCCTCACCTACAAAACGGAAGCCTGTTGGCCACGTAAGTTCCATTGTCTTCTCACTGTGTCGCTTCTTTATCGTTCCTGAACGTTGGTGTTGATATTTGGACGTTTGCGTGATAAGAACCGCTATAATTTGTGAGATTGACCGTGTTTTTAACGTCTATGTTTTATCGTTTTACTCACCGTTCGCACCGTTCGTGTTACAGTGTTGTATGTAGGATTTGAACATAGTTTGTATAGTGTATCGGTTGTACCGCTTCTAATCTTTTGTCTTTTTGTGTCATGTTGTGTTTATTCAGCGCTGCGTACGATGCCACGATTCGACTTTGGGATGTACATCGTAACACGTGTCTTCATGTGTTTAAAGATCATACTGCACCGGTATATTCAATGTGTTTCAGTCCGGATGGAAAGTTTTTAGCCAGTGGGTCACTTGATCACAGACTGCTTGTGTGGGACGTCCAAGTATGATTAGTGTGTAAAACAGAGACTCGTAAATGTACACGATGATTGAGAGTTCAATTAATGCTTGTGTCCACTGTGCATCATTGTGCATACACTCATGTACCTCTACGTTGACATTTACGTTTAGGAGGGCAAAGTTATAAAGTCATATCAGGGCAAATCGGGTATATTTGAAGTATCGTGGAGCTCGAAAGACGACCAAATAGCAGCATGTTTCGGTGACAGTTCGGTATGCGGTGGCATCTCCCTTTTTCGTTTAAAGTGTTGACATTTATTGAATATCACGAAAGATTTCATAACGATTTTTTTGTCTTTTGTTTGGTTTTTACACACGATTTTGTTACAGGTTGCTGTGTTGGATTTCAAAATGTAAAAATAGTTCATTAATGTAAATGTACGTACCTATTGTGAGAGAATAAGATGAGTATCAGCGAAGATAATAGTCATACAACCAATCGGTACGTTGTCGGGTGATTTCGGATGTTTATGGCATTGCACGGTTCGACAAACGAGTGTCCCGCGAAGAAAGTACCATATACATATTGCATGCATAATGGGTGTATTATGCGCTGGTGAATATAAACATAGATGTCCATCGAAGTGTGTAATTATAAATAAAGTAACCTATTCTGTACAAACTTGTTGACCTTGAATGTCGCAAACTGGTTTTAGCTATGACTACTCTTGTTTAGGTGATTTGTTAAATACACTTGATGAATAGCTTATGAGTGAACTATGAGAACGCCACAACTCTTGCGGTTGATTTCGCTCTCGTAGATAATGTCATTTGTACCATGATTCGCGTCTTTCAAAAACACAGCGACATCAGGGGGTTCCTCACTCTCAATGTCCGATAACATGCTTCTCTTGTCTATCACCATCATTACCAAGGGACCCCTGTCGTGTGTCCCAAATGGCTCCTTCTCACATGCATTGTTTTGTACATGCCTGCAATAGTTATCACACTGCCACTCCATACTCGGTTGTTGGCGATCAAAGCTCTGTCATCGGCGACAATACTGTTGATATACTCACCATCAACAGTAACTTCTCCAAATATAGAGTTGAACACCAAGGCCGGACTGCTCATGAGTAACTTTGTCCTCAAGCATAGAACCAATGTTGATTATTATTCCTTAGAGGTTACGGGCGACGTGGATGGCAACTCCGTCGGAGGCCACAGTATTTCTAATTGTGGAGGAAGCTATATCCACACTTACATTATAGTTAAGCTATATCTACACTTACGTTACAGTTACCTAAAATGAGGGCACCGCACAGACCATGAAGGAGCTCTATGGTATCGAACAGAGGATTTGTAATGCGCAGCGAATCTGATGAACTGGGGAAACCATAGCGCGCCACCACCTCCCGATCGGTGCTCCGAAAGCGTGAAAGTATGGTTGCTCTTGAATGTCGAGTTTTCGATGGGAATATTCTCTACAACTTATAAAAATAGTACGCCCCTCCCTGTGCTTTGCAACAAAAACCTTGGTACTCTATCGGCATGGTCCGAACTATATATGTCATCATACCAGTACACCTGTTATCAAACGCCTCCGCCACATCTTTATTGTATTGCTCTGTTCACACAAGTCTTGTATATCCACAGCCTATGTAGTTTATGGCCTTCAAACTTAAGTGTTGTGGTGCCCGAGGCACCATTATCCAACTATTGTTCAATACAAAGTGAATCTCTGTATTACTACCCGCACACTTTTCATCTACTACCGACACTATCGTTGAGACCTGGATCTCCATTTGTTTACCGATTCTATCGGTATTGTTATTGCTGAGTACATTCACAGCATCAGAGTTGCATTCGTTATTCATCCATGCTCCATGCTCACAGCCGGCTGAAGAATCCAGGGACAGACTCAAGGCAGCGGCACCACACTTAAGAGCTCGAATCACATATTTCTTTGCACTACCCGTTCGAAAGCATCAATATAAATATGGAAGATGGGAAACAGATGAAGAACTTACCACGTGTTGTATTCGGGGGAAGCACGTGCTTGGTCATGATCTATCTGTCGTCGTCACTTGGGTTCAAAATTTAGACAATCTAATAGGCTTATAATTCTAAATCAGTATTATGTAGAGGTCTCTGCATAATGTTATCACCAATAGATGGCCTCTATTTTAACAAAATGTACACTGGAAAGAATATTCCGACATGATTGTGCCAATATTAAACTATGAGTAAATATGACGGTACAGTCGGTAACTATGTGGCTATGCTGACTAAATCTGGCTAATGAAACACACTTAAATATTTATGGAGCAATTTTTTGATAAATACAACCAGTGAAATATATACAAATGAATTATACCAATGATGTATAGGTAATTTACACTTAGTTTTGATTTACAGCCAATGGTTTCGTCCTATTTTAGTTTGTTAGAACATAGAAGACCAACAAACATGAGACGGCATGGGCTACTGTTTTTGCGTTTGCAAAAATGTAGCAAACACATCGAAACGCATAAACAAAACACAACGCAACGACAGTTGTGAGTTCGTCTGTAACAACACTTACATATGCACACCGGTATGTATGTGATCCTGGCAATGTTTGATTGTTCTTTGCATCCAATCGCGGTCTATGTATAGATCAATACTTGCCTCTCTCTCCTCCTTATCGTGTCTCGGACACTGTATGTCAATCCTGGTTGTGCACATTAGATAAATCTCTTTCATTAGACTGTCTTTTTTATACCATTCGTCGATAGGGTAGGGAATCGTCCATACAGCAGATGAATTAGATGAATCAAAAACAACAACGAAATAAAAGATCTTTGAGTTAGGGTGGGAGGATATTGAAAATATGGTTAAGGAATTCACAATCAGTCATGTGTTTGACCACCCATGGGCCAACGTAACCCAAGCCACTTGGCAAAAATATCCAAACGACCACAGTCCACACGTTAAAACAGTAGATATTGTTGACAGGAATGTTAGTCCAACCGGAACACTGGTATGATTTTGCATGCATATATATGTTCGGTGTTGTAGTGTGTCCACAGTGACGTGTGAGGTTCATGTGTATATTTCCATGTTGGCACATTCGAAAGCGAAAAACTTGGTGGTAAGTACGTATCCCCTAGGATATATATCAAACACTGACATATAGACAATATAAATGCATGTTCAAGATTTATTCAAGCTGGTAACGCAGTTGGAGTGTTGGAATTTAATGTCTTGTACATTATGGACATAGCAGAATGTGTGTTCATATGAGGAAAAACTATATCCCGATTATTCAGGATTCAATACGTCTAATTGGATGTCAGCAGCAAGTTCCTTATTTGTTAAGAAAGTTGGTTGGAAGCAACGACGATGAAGCATATGTCTACGAATCCTCTAAAGTGGATCTCAACAAAAAGAAGATGGTCCTGGTTTCACGGTGAGCAATATATAGTCATTGTTTTCTCGCGAATACAAATGTACTGACACGCTTAAATACTGTCGCACCCAACCACTCGCTATACGCCGTTTCACTCACATTTATACGTCAATGGATTCGATGTTGAGTTTGCTTATCGATGAACAGTACTGGTATATTGTGCATGTGCGAGTCGTTAATACTTGCAAAGGATTGCACGAGAAAAAGTCAACCAATTGTATTGTATTTCGAACGTGTCATCAATGCACACTGTACGTACTTGCACTTGTTTATCTATTCGATGATATGGATTTGTATTGCACAGAAACGTTACATTTTGCAACCTTGTAACTGTGGACGAGACATGTACGTACACGCCCAATCCTATCGATGAGAACACCACTCTGTTTGAACAAAAAGTGGCCATCACTGCTGTGGGAGTGCCTCGTTGGGTTGTAGGTAGTGTCGAAAGTGCTCTCGCTGACAACTATCAGAAGACTGCGGCTGGAGGTATACAACTTTGCGTATCGGATAATAATATGGTGGATATCAGGCTGTGTAATGCGTGTGCATAAGTAAATGTGAAACTCCCCGCAAAACTTGAAAAACTGGCGACACGTGTACACCCGCATGTAGGGCATATCGATTGTCTGTTTAGTTGAAGTCTCATGTTTCAGAAGTGTAAACACTCACTGTTAAAGTACTGTAGTATGCATGTGATCGTAGGCAACGGAGTCTGTACACAGGATCATGGATATGCTACGATCATAAATACCCACGGTGATCGTTTTACAGATTTGTGTGTGTGCATGTGTAGTGCATTCATGTGTGGCATGTCTATTCTATGTTGGGGTATATATGTGTATGTTTTATGCGTATGGCTATTACCAGTCTTAAGAGGGTATTTTTTGGTCCAACAGTGTCTCCTGCTATATATATACTAATCCGCACACCATGTATGTGATAATGTGCACGTTGGTTTGTATGGCAACATTTCTGCAGGTCGTAATGCCTTGGATGAAGTGTGTGACATGGTTTTGATGTCTCCATTCACGGCTATCGAACATATGGCAAAGACAGCCACTGATGATTTTGTAGAGCTTACTACCCGAGCCACAGAACGCGTACTCAGTGTATTTGACTGGGATGATGCCGACCCAAACAAAAACAAGAAAAAGAAGTAGTGTAATATCATTTGCTTCGTATCATGTGTATATACGCTACATGATCTGTCGATACACTTACGTCCGCAGTGGTTAGTGTACGCACACTTGCATATGATTATGGTAACATATTGACGTGCGCGGTATGCTGTATCCCAAACAACCGGGGAGTTTACGCAGAGACGATGCCGATGTAGAGTTTAGCTTTTACAATACTGGTAATTGTACTGATGCACAATGATAAACTGTAAAACGTGATTACGGGTATCTTTATGTACGCAATGTGTACATAGCAGACATATTTTTCCTCATATTATCATACTCACAAGAGGGTGGAATATGAGGCTTTATATATAAGGTCATGTTATCATACTCACAAGAGGTGGAATATGAGGCTTTATATATATCTGTGTATCTCCCAAGTCCGAATCCTACTCATACAATTAATTAAGCTGTGCATAAAATCAATACATCGCGCGGTCATCTACGCGATTTCTTGCACACTCTCGATTGGTTTCTTCACAATACTAGGATCAACAATCTGTAAGCAACGATAAGAAAATTAATATCCCAAGCAGGAAGCAATTGCACCCAAAAAAAAAATTGGCAATTATCTCAAGTTGACAAACAATGATGAACGTACCTTCCATTTCTTCTTTAATGCTCCTCTAATCTTCTTCTCGGGAAGATTCACGCCTACGAAATAACGTCAATTGCAAAGATATAAGATCTCAAAAATTACACTAACGTCAAATATTATAGCAAATACGCGAGGGTTACGAACAATCCTTATGATTAGAATACAATTCGACACCGACTCTGAAAGCCATTGCCAATTGGGGTTACATTACCATAAAACGCTGAAAAGAAAACTTTACTCACCATCCTTAAATTCAATAGCCCAGACATCGCCCCCTTTGAAATTCTGTATTTGTGGTGTGAGTACAATAAATTCTATGAGCATAAAATGATTATAGCGAACGAAACAGTAGATAGAGTAGCTATCGGTTCCTATATTAGTTTGCGTTCAAGACGTGCTTATGTGTTTGTTCTTGTGAGTGTACACTAGCACAATAATTATATGCATAACTTTTCTATATAAAGTACCTCGGCTGGCTTCGCTCTTGTTATAGTGTAATAGTTATTGCCTCTAAACATTTCGGTCATCCTTCTCGTGGCCACTACATCCCCCACTCCAAGGTGCTTCTTCCTACCAATGATGTCCCACAAACTATTGACGCAAAATACACGTAAGAATAGATGAGAAACAAACTATAAGTAAATGTATACATAGGTTATCATCCTTTGTTATGTTTTACAGCTGCTTAGGTTTGCGCCAATGGTGTGTGCATAATGACAAAGATGATAGAAGAATCAAATGTGCTCTATCGATCTGAGAAATTTTTGTTCTATGGGATGCAGTACAACGTACGTACGAGAAGTATATATGTACGGTAAACGTTTTCTTGGGAGTATAAAGTTTGACTCGAATACTGATGAATAAATAGCGACAGTACGCTACAAAATAACACATAATCGTATGGAAGGACACGTGTCAAAAGGATGGGTATATTCACGTGAACGTGTTGGTTTTGTAGTTACAATGTTATGACTCAAGCATATTTACATGTCACCAATATTCAAGCACACCTTTTTCCTGTTAGACAGTTGCTTGATTTTCTGGGAAATTTGATACGTACATGTTCCATCGCATGTTCCGATGGCAAACGCACTTCAGAGTCCAGTGCACTTGCGGACAATATAGTAGTAGCATTTACGCTCGTTGTATAAAGGGCGGCAGCCGAGCAAGTCTTGGTACGAGCCTTCAACGCAAGGCCCTTTAAAAGGTGGGAGGACAGTCCAAACATTGTAACGGGGATGGGTGAACAACGCGCGCGCGTGTGTGTGTGTGTGTGTGTGTGTGTGTGTGTGTGTGTGTGTGTGTGTGTGTGTGTGTGTGTATGTGTGTATGTGTGTGTGTGTGTGTGTGTGCTGTGTGTTTGTGTTTGTGTGGTGTTGTGTGTGTAAGTGTGTCAAACGAGCGTGGCCCACGTTTGTAATTAAAAACAATTAATTGAAATTAAATTTCACACTATTTTCAGTGTCCGTATTAGTTGTTTTAAAAAATTTCATTCCTACCTGCAGTAACTGGGAACTGCAGGGGGGAAGGTTTTTAGGTGCCATCGGAAAACTAGTTTTAGTTGGGTTTTTGATTATTATTTCAAGTTTTAATTTTTAGTTACACTTAAACTAGTTGGCTTTCAATGCAGACTTCCAAAGCTTCGTCTCTTACACAATCGTACGTACGGCCATGAGCACATGAACAGCCGGCCTGGCACGCTCTACTCTGCATGCCCTCTATATAGAATGACATGTTCCCATTGCGGGTAATACCGAGAGTACCTAAAGCATCTCGTATAGGCGGTTGTGTAGACAACTTGATTAAAAAACTGAGAAGAAAAATTACAAGAAACCTTTTTCATAATCTGCAAGTCGCCATCAGAAAAGTTGGACGAAAGCATCGACTAAAATCTTTATTGTGGTTGAAGAGTTAAGTTACAATACTATGAAACGAGATTCGAAAGTATAGGGAGACACCTTTACACTTCAAATATACATAGTCTAGTATTCGGCTCTGTCATTATCTCAAACCCTTCCTTCTTTGTCTGCGTGTGGAGACATAATGAGACATGCAAAGCTGAGAAGTAGGAAGTCGTGCACCACACACACAGTGCGTAACCACAAATACCGGCTCATGTCAGTGCGTGTGTGCGTGTGTGTGTGTGTGTGTGTGTGTGTGTGTGTGTGTGTGTGTGTGTGTGTGTGTGTGTGTGTGTGTGTGTGTGTGTGTCTGTGACTGTGTCTGTGTCTGTGTCTGTGTCTGTGTGTGTTGGGCGGTGAGAAACGCATTATCACTTACACAATCTATTTTAAGAATATGCTGTTATGATTGGTGGTCCTTCACATGTCCGCCCACTGCGTGGACTCACACCGCCGCCAACACACACACACACACACACACACATGCACACGCACACGCATACACACACACACACACACAACCAAGCAACACACATAGACACACATAACCACACACACACACAACCACACACAACCACACACAACCACACACACACATACACACACATATACACACATACACACACGTGCGCATAGATTTATCCCACTGACTCGAATGTAAGTACATACAGACATCGTTCTCTCCAAAGCGAATTCTCTTCCTGTTGTTTCTCGAATTTGAATCCGATAGTTGCCTGTATTCTCTCACTTCGCTTACACCACATTCCAAAATCTAATTTGTGCCTTCATTGTCATCAGTACCCCGCACACTGGTTACCAGTGATCTACGGTGGGACACTTTTATATATACTTGCTTGCCACTTACGACGTCAACCGTCATGACCGGTCGATGTCTTATGCATGCAACGCTACAAACTTCGTTGCTTGCAAAGTGCTATACACCATGTAAAAAACTGATTCTACGGAAATCTACATCATTGCCAACTGAGGTACTACCAGCGTCTTTGTATGAAACTATAGATACATGCATAAAACGACGCTATGCCCATGCACATGCAGCAAATAATATTGATTCTCAAGGATATGTCAGGAGTAGAAGTGTAGCGGGACAGAAAGGAAAGACAGCAGCCAAGTCGCATGCCAGCAATTTAAGTAGAAAGAAAATAGAAAAAGAAACCGCGGAGGATGCCGCGATGGAGAGAATGTCTGTAAAATATCTTAAAAAGACAAACTTTGGCGAGAAAAAGACGTCCTCTCGCCCACAAAGTACTGAATCTATATTTGCACAGTTGCAATCGGAATATGGTAATCGCCCTCCAAAAACCGTATTAGCCGAAGCTGAAGCGGAAAAGTTGGATGAGGTGTCGGATGAACAAGTTACTGGATGGGAGAATATACATGGTATGACTGACTATACTTATGTCCATGATCATGTAAATGTCACTCATTTCATATGATGTATTTATTCTTGTTTGAATGGTATCTATAGCTTACGAATGTTACAACAAGATTTTTTTCTTGTGGCTTTTGTGCGATTATGGCAGGCGTGCGTTCTCACGAACGCTAGTTGTTTAGTAATTATTTTGTTTTACAGGAATGTTCACGTATACATCCGTACATGCTTTCTCTAAATTATATATACACATTTCGACCACAGCTCATATACTAGTACAATCACATACTCATGCTGGCAGAATTATACGACAATGCACGCTACGAACATTGCACCTACATACCTACCACCCTTGTAGGGTTTAGAGTTTTGAGCTCATATACAATACTCACACTCTGCAGAATTAAAGAATGATGAGTGCAGTGTGAACATCGCACCTGCATACCTACCACCTTTGTATAAAGGGTCAGAAATAGGACTCTACGGTGATGAATCGAAATCGGGCGCAGAGTATGTTTCCTACGAACAGGTAAGCATAAATGCTTTTCGTCCACATTTTTTAGTATTGATTTATGTACGAGGAAGTATAAGTAGCTACTGTTAGAGTACTGTTATACGGTAAATTCGTAATAGAAATTCTGCTGTGCTATGTGTATGTTTATTCGTCGTGTGATATTATACGTAGTTTTTTGTATGTTTGTGTCCGGAAAGTTCCTCTCAAAGTAAGAAATTTTTCTTGACCATCGCAAATGACCATGCATCGCCAATATGTGTGCAATAACGTGATTTATCTTCAGGTAATTTTTTGTATGTTTGTGTCCGGAAAGTTCCTCTCAAAGTAAGAAATTCTTGACCATCGCAAATGGCCATGCATCGCCAATATGTTTACAATAACGTGATTTATCTTCAGGACCTTTCACAATGGACTGTTCCACCACAAGAACTCTATGACACGAAAAACCAACCGAAGGATGCCAGGACTTTGAGTGTGGCGCTGGTAGGTGGAGCAAACACGGGCAAGTCCACACTTATCAACCAACTAATGGAAACCAAGCTTTGCATGGTCTCGCCTGTCTCTCAGGTATCGTGTATGACTGTCAGGTTATTTGCGTGTGCAACTATTTATATGCGTTTCTGGATGACTATAAAGAGTATGAAGGATCCTTACTGCAAAATGATCACGCATCTTTGCGTTCATTGGGTATGTCAATTTTTCTTCTAATTGACGTGTCATAGTTTTCCTTTACTTAATTGTAGACGACGATCCAACGCCAACTGGGAGTGTTTACACATGGAAATAGTCAAATTCAGTTCTATGACACGCCTGGCTTCATAAATAAACAGCAGCGTAAGAGTTGGCGATTACCACAGAGCGTGTCCACTGACCCAGTGTACACAGCCCGAGAGGTAGACATTGTGGCCATGATGATGGATGTTTCACTGAACAATCCTATAAAGCAGCTCAACTTTTTGTCTTCCAATTTAGACTGTGACAGTATCAAACGTGCCATTTTGATCGTTAACAAGGTTTGTTTGTTACTATATCTGGATGTGAATGAACAACTGCATTATAATAGTGTGGATTAATTGTGCTTATGATTCAAACTTCTCATAAATCCTAGTCGTGAGGATCTATTTAAATGTGTAGAGCAAGGCATGGAATATTTAGCAATCAGGTATCATAATCACAAAAAGGTACCTTTAGACCATGTTTTTCATTTGCATGTCTTGCCGTTTTGTGCACTCTTTTACGTTAAGGTGGATGTGATTAAAAGCAAGCGCGACTTTCTATTACCACTTGTGCGAGAGGCTCTGGCAACTTCTCCGGTGAAGTTTGAGAAAGTTTTTTTTATTTCTGCTCTTACGAACGATGGCGTCGACGAAGTAAAGGTAAAGTTGCTTCGTATCAGCCGTGTATATATGTGAGCATATCGGAATGTATTTCGGTAGGATTTTTACCTATATTGTTGGATTTGTACTAACATCATATGCTGCATCAAATAGGAATACTTCCGAGAAGAAGCGAAGCCTGGGGATTGGGAGTACTCTCCCACACAGGTACTTGTACTTTCTTTATGCGTGTGGTGTTGTGTGTATTCTTTTTTCTATGCTGATCGATATTTAGAAATTTGAGGAGTGTTAGAATTTGCCGATGGACTAGAGATGACATAACAAGATGATGATTTGCGTATTCGTATTCTTTAGACGACGGACACACCCCCGCTTACGAGAGTAGAGGAAGTTTTGCGGGAGAAGTTGATGGGACTGGGACATGAGCTGCCATACACCACACGTTGCAACATCACCCGAATTCGGAGGAGTGAAACCGGAGATATGAGAATCAACGTGGATGTCATTGTTCGCCGGAAAAGCCAAATTGTATGTCCACTACGTTGGCATGTTTATATAATATGTATCCATTCATAAGCATTGATGCCTGATGGAACCTTTGCTTGTCATGCGGAAAGCAGATTAGCAGTTTTTAGAGATTAGCAGTTTTTATTTACAATACATTTGAATAGTACATGACCATGGCTTTGAACTAGATGCACACACCTTATATCTGCCATCCAATTTTTCATATCTGTTATGAACGTTTTTTTTTTTGCGACTTGTTTCGGTTTAGGCAATCGTCGTAGGTAAGCGTGGTAGCAGAATAGTGGACATTGCAAACAAATGTAAAATGGAACTATCGTCAATGTTCGACTCACTGGTAAGTATAAACTGTGTAATGCTCATTTATTTATACACATACAATCATTGCATTGCTAGGCATCCCACATGCATCCACGTAAATGTTGACTTCCGATCACGCGTGCAACTAAGCTACCCACTCGAATCTCTTCTGCGTATGTATCTGTACCACCACTTGCGACCTCTCGCACTTCTGTCTAACTTGCTGTCTGTCCGCTCATATGAACGCGCTTGCCTTCTGCGTGTGCAGGTTGACGTCGAAATTAATGTAAAAACGTAAAAAATGGCCACTTCATTGATTGATAGCAGGATAGCTGGAGGTCGTTCTCAAAGATGCACCAGGGGAACCTATATCTGCATTTTTAGAAATGTAGCATGCACTAGTGCGTGCTGTATACACATATGCACACATGTACTGATTTGCTTTAGCTCACATTTGAAAACAGTTAAAGTACGAATATGAAATAGTAATAGGTACGTCGTAGACATACGTATTGAAAAGAAAGTATAAATTAGTAGACACAATATAAAAACGCTAAGAGTAGCCAAATGAAAATACCCTCTTGTGTTTTGTTAGAAATTTGCACTGAAAATAGAGGCAGAAATTGAGAATGCCAAAGCATACTTTTACCAATTTATATGTCCCCGACATCATGTGAGCAGCAGTATGCGTCGCATTTTTGTACTGTAAGATATCTAACTAGATTCTGTTTGAGTATTAAACGGCGTGTACGGAACGATGTGTGTTGCAATTCAAACAAATGAGGCAATGTAGTCCATGCTCGTTCTATACATATATAGACAAGCATGTCTTATGGCACTTTAAATTACACAAAAGTAACAGTAAGCTGTTGTTAACAACCTGGAATGATATAATGCCAAGGTAGGGATGTTGGAGAAGATATCTTTTTACATCTCCGTACTCGTGTGTTGTTCATTCATTCATTGAACGCTGCATTTGAAGAAAAGATGACGTAGCGGCGTGAGTACTTGTGACATGCCTGTTCTTCAAAGTATTGTTGGATCTCCCAACACACAATCATGGACTCCCGCTTGAGAAATAAAATTTTGCAGGATAAGTGACAAACTCTAAGCACTCATCAATACCGGACAATTCATTGGTTTACTTTGTTGCCCCGATGTATCTTGGAAACGGAGTAGTCGATGGGTACAGCAGTTGATGTAGTTAAATATAAAGCCGTTTAAGAAATCTTTAATACCACGCAAGAGGAATTTTAGGTACATCTACAAATTAATTAGATTGAAAAGTACTACACTTTGGATGCATATATGTATAATACCAAGTTCTATATAGAAAAATAGTACATAGGCATTATGTGTCGTGTATTTAAGTGTCTAGTCAGCATCCAAGTACAAAGCAAGCTTTGAACCTGTGTCGATCGATGGCATAACTATACAACGTTGCGTTTTAGAACTAATTACTCAACTTTGTTATGCTTAATTCAGGGAGAAGAGTAGAGTTCAGAAGATATCGACCTTGCCAATTCCAACTCATTACTCCTCCTACATAAACTACAACCTCTCAAAACGATTCCCTTCTCATATCACAGCGTATCTAAACTCAACATTCTCTCCTCTCGCCTTCATCTCTCTTCCTTTCACTCTCGCTCTTGTCTTCATATTATTTTTCATATTCCTTTTGGTATCGCTACTATCCTCCTCATACCTACCCCTTCCTTTCGTTCGCACTCCCTTCCTTTCCTCACCGTCTCACCCTTCTTCCTTTACAGACCTCCCCCCCCTCTCTTCCCTGCCACACCCTTGCACAACCTTGCCCCTTCTCATCCCTCTTCCCATTCACACCGTTTCACCGTCACACACACAGAGACATACACGCAGACACACACACAGAGAGACTCTCTCTCTCTCTGTCTCTCTCGAAACCTTAACCTCTAGTTAAGGCTCTCTCAGGCCTCTCACCGTCTGACGCTGTCGCTCTCACTCTCTCTCTGCTCTCGACTGCACTGTGTTCCTCACCTCCCGAAAATAGTTAATCCGTACAATCACAGATAATACGACCATTATATTGGTTAATCTTTAACAATATTTAGGTTTCATTCGCCAACGAAGGTGCCATGTGAGACGGTCACCATACACACAAACACACACACACACACGCCCACACACACACACACACACACACACACACACACACAGACACACACACACACACACACAACACACAACACACACACACACACACGCACGCACGCGCGCAAAAGTAATTCTCAGCGCGTCCCGTCAGCCCGCGTTGGGAGAGGCTGTTGTTGTCTACACCACACTGTGCGTCATGGCCGGCATTGATTGTTAACCGTTGACCCAGTCCAGTCGTTCGCATAACCGTATAACACAATCCTTCTGTCCGGTCAGCTATGCCTATTTTTCGAGTCTGACCATTATCCGTTATTTGAACTTTCTTAAACCTGGTCATTCGACAGCTCCTTCCACGATGTTCGGCTTTACGAGAACAGCAGTTACATCGTCAAGGCTTGGAAATCTGCATGTCCGTACGTAAAAACATATATACATCCGTACTTCATCATTTCAGTACCTTTTATTTACATACGTTGCCTGTGGCCGACATCAAGTACTACACATTTTTTCTCTGCTGTTTAGCAATACTGTCATTACGACTACAACGCTGAATGTACGTGTTCCAATTTCATTTTCAAACACTACGACTACGATCACTATGTATTTATCGCCTCCATCAGAATACGGTTTCGTGTGTTTTTCTTGTTTTTGTGGTTAATAGGAAGACAACTCTTCACCTATTTGTACACGAATGTTCTTTTTCTCTCCATCCTTAATTTGTAAATTATGGTATAAAAGGAAGTCGACATTTGGATTGTACTGTTTGTCAGGCCTTTTGTTCACAAAATGCAACGATTAACCTCTTATCTTGTTTTAATTTGTCGGCGCTGATGTATCTTATCATGGTCAAGCAGGATCTCTTACTTCTGAACAATCGTATAGATTGAGCGCTTTTGAGTCCCTTAAAGCTATAGCCGCGTCACGTCCACATTTCCAAGGTGTGTATTTCCAAGGTGTGTTGTCGTCTATGCTCATGTGGTATAGCACTATAGTTCTTTGCGTATAATTAAACTCGAATAATTTCTTCTTCTATAGTACCACAGAATGCAATGGCATGTCTTCCGGATGGTCGCGAAATTGTGCTACGTGAAGGAAAGTTAACGCCCTTTGAAATAGCGAAAGGTATGTATTAAAAAAAATCGAGAGAGTGGAGCATTTGTATTTGTATAGCTATATATCAGTCGTAGGCAGATGCTAGTATTTTATGGCATACATACGTATTCACACACGTAGAGCTGCTTTTATTAAACCGAATTTCTTGCGCATGAGTTTTGTCGTGTATTTTGTTATATTTGATAACAGAGGGTTTTTAATTCCTGATTCCAAATACAGATGTGAGTAAATCGTTCGCCAACTCTGTGGTGGTGGCAGAGGTGAACGGTCGGCTTTGGGATATTAACAAACCGGTACTATCGGCCTTAGAACTTGAAGGTATATAATCTACTATATAATCTCCTTCGCCGATTTTTATAGTTCCTAATGCACACGCTTCATCGTCCTAATCCAACGTAGACATAGTACCCATGTCATGCCATGTCCACACCTCCACTATCGTTTGGTCTGAGCACCTCCACATACGTCTATGCACAACTTATGTACCACGAATTGAAATCAGGAATAGAGCGTCCTGCTTTGAAAGCTCTTCAGCTAAATTTCTACACCGCTGACGAACCCAAAGGCCAATACGTCGTCGCACACTCAGCCGCTCATGTTTTAGGCCTTGCTATGGAATCCATATTCCCGACCATCCAGCTCTGTGATGGCCCTCCAATCGATAAAGGTATATCTATATATATATATATAGTCTTCAGGTCAATATACATTTCATCGTTGTATCCAGAGATTTGTAATTCGCATGTTTGTCAATCATTCATTAATAAAACATAATTCTGCTTGTGGTAGGGGCCAATGGGGAGTTCTTCTATGAAGGTCGACGTGCCGACGGACAAAGCATTCATGAGGCGGACTTGCAAAAACTGACGAAAGCAGCACAAAAAATCGTAAAGGTGAGGGCTAATTATATTAAATTTTATTTGCTAAGCCATGCTGTACATACGCACCTTCGATTGCATTTTAAGAATTTTAACATTGGAACATATACCCCAGAACATGAGAAAAAAACGAACGAATGATGGAACTGTATGTGGTGCGAATGTATTAACCACACCAACTTGCTACTACCTAACCCACACTGATTGAAGCTCACTAGAAAAGCATGAAATTTTATCATAAATTTACGCGCACTTGTTGTAGCAATCTTTTCCTTTCGAGAGACTTGAAGTATCAAAAGCCGAAGCACTAGATATGTTTCAGCACAACAAGTACAAGCAGTTTTTTATTAACAAATTAGACAGCGATACAGTATACTCTGCGTACAAGTTGGGTAACCTTGTAGACTTGTGTACCGGCCCTCA
Organism: Creolimax fragrantissima; assembly: GCA_033442365.1. Classification (NCBI taxonomy): domain Eukaryota; class Ichthyosporea; order Ichthyophonida; genus Creolimax; species Creolimax fragrantissima. The sequence continues at coordinate 1,236,609 of JAWQFL010000014.1, read as the reverse complement.
CCTTAGACATTCAGGTTGGTTGCTCACTCTTAATTCACACATGCGTATCATTCTTACACTCAAAGTGTATACATTTTTTTCCCAGGTACAATCATGCATTACCACGCACATGTATTCCCGCGCCTTCAATACATCTAACCACCGCACACTCAATGTTAACCTCTTCCCACTCTCACCGACAGGACAGATTGGGGCGTTCAATGCACACAAGTTATCAGGCGCATATTTCCTGGGCAATCAAGACAATGAGCAGCTGCAGCGCATCTACGGTGTGGCTTTTGCTGGAAAAGAGGGTACAAAAAAACGTATGTTGTTCCAAGAGTTGAAAAGCGACGAGTGAATTACATGTACTTGTTTTCATTTTTCAGCATTAACTACATATGTTTAAAACTTTATCACACTGTTTTGATGTTTAATATTGAAAGTGGATGACTGGAAGCGCGTCAGAGCAGAAAGTGCCCTACGAGACCATAGGCTGATTGGAAAAGCACAACATCTCTTTATGCTGCATCCCCATAGCCCTGGCTCTCCGTTCTTTCTCCCCCACGGTCAGCGTATCATCAATAAGGTGAGCTATCAGTTGTAGCTGGTTCAACAGAGCGTAGAATTGCGTCTTTTTTGTCCTAGTTTAGCTTCTTTGTGTGGACAAATTAGAACTTAAATGTTTTGCGAAACACGGATATTTCAAGTTCAATCGCCTGTCATTTGTTTGGTCTCTATACTTTTTCAAACCTGACAATGACACACGCATGTATCACAGCTGACAGAATTGATCAAGCAATTGTATCATGAGTATGACTATCATGAAGTAGGAACACCGTCTTTATACAAGAAACAGCTTTGGGAAACAAGGTATTTGCAAGTGCTTATGCTCCTCGCTTTGGGTATACGTACGTGTTAAGTACGAAAATCATTATGAAACCACAACTATCACACTCGCTCTTACTCATGGATTATGTTCAATACGTTGACTAAACAAACGGATGTACATGACTCTGGAAAGCGGACATTGGGATATTTACAAAGACGAGATGTTCATTGTAAAGGGAGGAGGGTCACAATCGAAAAGTAGACCCGCAAGTGCTCATGGGCACACACACCATGATGAGGTTGGTGTTGTTTTATATCTGTGATGTCGTTTACGAACAAGATTGTACCTGTATGAGATCGATGATGTTCATCAATGTTCACCTTCCCCTTCACCTTCCCCACTCCATGGTATTATCGTTCTAGTGAAATGTCTTTATATATACACGAATGTGCACGTTTATCCACGATTTGTATGTACAAAGTTTGTTGTTTTTCATGAATGTTTTTTTCGTATGCCTCAGAATCATGATGATCACGAAGAGATGGGACTCAAGCCTATGAACTGTCCTGGGCACTGCCTGATATTTGCAAATCAAATTCATTCCTACCGAGATCTGCCTATTCGCATGGCAGACTTTGGGGCCCTTCATAGGTATGTCTTTTCATATATATATTTCATAGAGCAGAAAACCACTAACATGTGCGAATTTGTGTAGACTACGTTGATTTGAACTCTGTACGATGTTAAGTTCGTGTTATTTTAAGAATTTTTCGTTATTCTGTCCCAATCCCAACACTATTTATTCTGCACTACCTCAAACGCACATCGTCAGAAATGAAATGGCTGGCGCACTGAGTGGATTGACACGTGTGCGTAAGTTTCATCAAGATGATGCACACGTGTTCTGTCGGCCAGAGCAAATATCTTCTGAAGTTGGCAAGTGCATACAGATGGTTAAACGCATCTACAGAGCATTTGGTTTTCAATACAAGTTTGCATTATCCACTCGCCCAGTCGACTTTATTGGTGATATTACACAGTGGGATTTAGCTGAAAAGGCGCTAGTGGGATGTCTAGACCAAGAGAACTGCAAGTATGTACGTGCTGCGATGCATAAGTAAAGCGTTGCGGATGAATGTTTTTTCGAAGAGCGAGTGAGGCATTCGAAACAAAGCATCTCCTCTCATGTAATTCTTGGCAATATACATTCTAATATTACATCTACATTGTGTCTTCGGTAGATATAATATCAAAGACCAGGATGGGGCCTTCTATGGTCCTAAAATCGACGTAACAGTGACAGATGCTCTCAACCGTGAGCACCAAGCAGCAACCATCCAACTAGACTTCCAACTGCCCCAACGCTTCGGACTCACGTTCACTGATGAAGCTGGAAAGCGTACGCCCCCCGTTATGATACACAGGTAGATGCTTGTTGGTGTGTTTGCGGGTTTGTATTGTATGTGCGCTCAAATTTGTATATTTCACTCGCACATCGGCATTCTCATATCTTACCACTATTTTTGGACGTAGGGCGATGTTAGGATCACTTGAGCGCATGTTTGCGCTGTTGGCTGAGCACACTGCTGGAAAGTGGCCTATGTGGGTGTCACCCCGCCAGGTGCTGGTAGTGCCAGTTACCAACACACAGGAACTGAATGTATATGCACAGGATATCACAATGAAACTTAAACAGAATGGTCTATACTCATACTGCGATACTAGCAACGAGTCACTAAGCAAAAAGATTCTCAAACATCACGCCCTACAATTCAACTACATCTGTGTAGTCGGCGAGAATGAGAAGAAAAATGATCTGGTTAGCGTACGTGTTAGAGGTCAGCACAAGTCTCACACTCAGCCATTTAAAGAGTTTATGAACACCGTACAAATAGAAGCAGCCCTCCCATCTACATCTATGGATATCGAACCAGACTTTTGACTTTGGTGGTTCTGAAAGTTATCTGTCTGGCCTGTTTTTCCGATGTATTGGTCGTGAGCAGTGTGGTCGGCTGTGCATTCATGATCATCATGATCGCTTCCGTGTGGCAGACATGGTGATAAATAGAGAATAAACAATCATAACATAGCCTGGACGAAAAGAAGAAAGATCAATACAATGAATGTTGGGCTTTATATTTATGCTATACTTTGCTGGTAGTCCATATTGTCCAGGTTGTCTACACTGCCAACACTAATATATTATTTGGTACTTAATTTTGTCTCGCTTGACGACATTTGCTTATTGCTGATTGAAGTAAAGATAATATACACTATTCTATTCTTATCACTCCAAATTTTTGGTTCTTACGCCAAACTTACACACACTTGTGTAGGCGAGTAAGTGAGTATGTATCTAAAGAGGCGTATGCGGATTGCTGTCGTTGTGAGCAACCAGCAATAGAGCTCGCATTGTCTGCCTAAATTCACCTAACCCAATTCCACCATCGCCGTCCTGATCAGCTAACTCAAACATCCGCCGAAGTTCAGTGCGCGAGAAGGGGGAACCAACCAGCTATGTAGTGTACAATTGGCAAAGTCATGTCAACAAGGGATTAGTGGTAAGTACTAGCAAAAATTGAGAATATGCTATATGACAAACCAATTTTGTCGTATACTAACAAATACGTGTACACGTTACGTCCTCTTCTCACATACTCATGCCGTATTAATATACATAATGATCATAATGTAGTGGGTGCAACGTACTGAAGATGAGGCAAAGCTCAACATGCAACTCTTTTAGCAACGAATTCAGAACGAAGTGTTAGTCGTTTCTTCAAATCATTTTCAACTTAACAAGTGACACTAGCCTGTGTGGCTTCTAAGAACTTTCAGACTTGCAAATACAACACGCATCGACGTTCTGCCATGATTTGAACAACAGCTTACTTGATATAAATTCCAAAACTCTTCGAATGAGATGGCTCCGTCACCGTCTTCGTCAAAGACTTTGAATGCAGCCAGTCCAAAATCACCTCTTCCTGTGACAGCGAACGCGCGGGTGTGAAAGACGATAAGATATACATGGTAAGCGTGTATATACTCGTATCAGGAGGAACGATGAAGAGAATATGAACGAGTGGATGAGTGTGTTCATACAACTGATATTGTGTATAGTAGAAACTGCATGATTTCTAATGTACTATTAACAACCAGTTACATGATGTGTGGTGTATGCATTTCCAACGGTTCTCGGAATGCAAACATTATACAATACGTACCTGTCCTCATAAAATGATTTTTCATCTCAAGAAGTTGATCATCCGTAATTCTGTTGGGGAGGTATGCTCTGAGTAGAGTAATGAACCTGTCTAATTGATGCGCTTGACCGCGACCACCTTTCGAAGCCAGTTCACTTAGGAACTGCAAATCATATCCGGAGTATATACGTGGATATGGTGACGTATGAGTGTGGACGTATGTGTATCTGTCAATTGATAATGAATACAACCCCCGACTCAGGTGTACAGCACACTAACGCCGTTCTACGCTAACGCCATTCTATATACCTTATATGTGGGGCCATCTTCGATAGGTGTTAGCATGGGGAACCAGCCATCTAGAGGAACGACTATCGCTGTGATATTATCCATTGATCCACCTGCAGTGTGTGTAGCGTGACCATGAGGCATGTGCACAACCCACCTCAACATTGATACAAATATCCAAAGCAGTACAAGAGTTTCATGGGCAATAACTCCCTCTCCTTCAGACGTACGAGATAGTCAGTATGTCCCTTACAGAGCAAACGTTCATTAGCTACTACTCACACCAGACATGTACAACTGTCCTCACCCGACATAAGCCTAGACTCATATTTACACACCGATTTCCGCCTCGATCTCCATACGTCGCACTGCTTCCTGAGGTGTCCTCGAACCTTTTACCATTTGAAAAATAGACTCACGATCCATTCCGTCGAATAAACCATCCGATCCGAGTAGAAGAAACGAATCTGAACTCGCAAGCATGAAACGCAGTTTTGAAAGGCTGTGTAAGCACACAATAGATTTTTAATTACAACACCACGCCTGAGCATCGTGCTGATATAGTGCACGGATAGAAGACGCACGTGCGAAACACCATAATGACAGTCTACTCTTGGTGTGTTCGTGTACACGTGCATCTCACGTAGGATAGATGGTAACATGCATGATTCAAGGGCACAAGAGCAATCGCAAAAATGGTAGCAGTGCCAAGATAAAATCCTAGGTATAAAACATACTTCCGTTATTAATCTGTCTATGCTGGATTGCGGGACAAGCGATCATCCCGAGATTTTTTAAAGAGACATCTCCAATGGCTCTCGTAACGGTCGAGGCCCCGTTTAACCTTTGTACGCCACCTCTGCTCAGCACATACAGCAAACGCCAGCATATATAGAAGAGTAAATACACTCAAAACGTGAGCACCTGTTTCTAAACTTGACTGATGGTCAGCGGTCAGCTGTACTCTAAAAGACAGTATGTAGTAGTGAATGTTTATCACTTAGGCTGTGTGTGACATATATGAAAGGAACACGTATGTAACATACACTCGGACTATAGTTCCGCCTTGTTCCTCTACCCGAGCCTTCTCGACCGGATTGCGCGGATTGTGCGGAATGAGTAATTCGTCATATTCTCCTTCACCGGGAACACAGGGAATATAGGATTATACAATCAGTCATGTGCGCGATGAGTACAGTGAAGAAAAAAACGATTGCGTCATCTACTTATGGATGTGGTGTATGTTTTGAGCAATGTAGCACTTACCGTTTGTGTAATAGAGGACAGCAGGACTGTCGCCCACCCAAGCGACGTGAAGATCGGAGCCATTAACGACGGCAACTGTTCCAGTGCTTCCTACAAATCCTTTCTCTGTCTGAATACATAGTATCAACAGGACAAATATTAGCACAAAGGAAAACATAAGCACAATGGAAAATATAAGCGAGAAGAAAGCTCATACATCCATTTCCACAAACGACGTTCACTTATTTCTATTCATACGTATAGTGAAATTTCGTCGCACACGCGTTAATGTAAAATTTATGACGCTCATCCATGCACGATATCTTCTTAACTTATGATAACCTTACCGCTTCGCTGGTAGCAGAAAATTGTGCATCGAGCTCTAGAAAGCTAGCATCCAATGCTTTTGGAATCGACGGTTGAATCTGTAAATGCTCGTTTAATATCCGTAAATAGTTTTTAGAAGCAAATTCTGCCGCAGCCTGCCCTCCTATATAAGTAAATAACAAATAAACGTACATCAGTAAAATCCTACACAAGCCGATCGAAAGTGGTAGCCGTTCATTAGTTTCGCATAAACGTGTCGTATGCTCTTACACAATTTCGCACTGCTAGGAATGTAGTATATACATACATGAGCAGAAGTGGACGCTATATTGGTCGCTACCAAATAAACATGAACATATGTAAACAAACAAAACTTATGTATGTTGTTGTGATGTCGTTCATACTTAAGTACATGTCGGCACCTGTGTAGTGCACAATATGGCGCAAATCATGTGTTCAGAATACTCTCATCTAAATACAAAGATCAGATACAATAGAAGATACAAATAACTAACTGTTCACTGTGTAGGCTCGTGCTTATCTGTCAATATGCATTATATATGCCTACAACTTCGCACTCCCATTCACAATCGTGTTCACTTCATATCTTCACAATAGTCTATTGGGCAGTGTGCTATTAAGACTGACATTGACATGCTAGTGCCATAGTGATACTTGCACTTATACATGAACGTAACCGAGTGTTGAATAAACATAAACGGTATGACCTACCATGGCCATCAAAAACTGCGGCGCACAACCAAGCTTCCTTCCTTATGTTTATGTCGCTGATGACAAACCGATCTTCATTCGTACGTTTTCTTCCTCTATATGTACTTGCACCTGCATCTCTTGCCAATCTTTTAAACTTCGCAGTTGTTCGTTGAGGCCACTCTGAGTGTATCCTTGGGTCTGCTGACATCGATTCTAAAGGTGTCCGAATGGACCAACCAGTAGTACAATTAAAGTAATAAAAAAAACATGGAAACCCCAAGAAAGTTTAGGTACTTCACATGTACGAGCATTTGAAACTATGTGCTAGAGCCGAGCAACAAATTCATTTCAACAATATGTGTATACGGCATTGCCACACACACACGAGTTTGGAGGCCGAAGTCTGACAAGACGGCCTTAAACTATAAAGTACTGACAAGACCTTCCTACGCATAGAAATACTTGCATACCGTTGCCGCCACTGAATATAGACACGTACGATAAAACAAGAGATATTTGGAAAGACACAAAGCACACTGCTGTATTGATCGAATAAATCCATACCTTGACTACTGTTGTGCCTGACGCTGTTAATCCTAGGAAGGTTGGTAACAGTACAAGAACACCCGCGAGCCAACTTCATCACATTTGCCATCAACGGCCCACGCGCTGCGAGGATAACTCTATTCATCGCACGACTTTAACTTGCTTCAAAACAAGGGGTTGCGTAGTGGATATATGTACACGTGTATGCTTAAATAGAAGAGTGCGTGTATGTGCGTACAGGTGTGAGAGCGGACTTTCTTGTGGAAGTAATAGCTCATTCCACTTCCAGCGTAAAGGCTACGTGACAATTATGCATTCTAATCCACAGTGTATCTGAACGCCTCACATATGTGTGTGTGTATGTGTGTGTGTGTATGTGTGTGTGTGTGTGTGTGTGTGTGTGTGTGTGTGTGTGTGTGTGTGTTGTGTGTGTGTGTGTTTATGTATGTGTATGTGTATGTGTATGTGTATGTGTGCGGTGTGTTGTGTTTTAAGTGTTCCGCATATCAGTGAATCTCATTGAATCTATAAATAGACCAAGATATGACACCTCTTTAATTGTCCTCGTGGCACGACGCGTGCACTATCACACCGCATGAGTCACACATACACACACACACACACACACATTCGTTCACATATCAATGCCACGCGGGGCCACGTGCTGCTCATATCTTAACAACGTACGTATGCACACTGCGTATGCACTGCGCATTACACGCCTGTCCACTATGTTCGGCAGATTAATACGTCCCGCTGCGGGTCTTCATCGTGTCGCTTCGTCCAAGGTGAATAAAAAACCCATGTACGCCGTATACAAGACACTTCCATGCCTGCGTTTCATAGAAGCCCCTTTTTCGTATTGTCTGTCAATTACCGCAAGCAATCGAGCACACGTTGTTTGGAGTCCATATCGTTACCAGTTTATTTGAAGTCCACATCGTTACCAGTTTCGTTACACATCGATATGCTTGTGTATTTCTTGTTAGCTATGTCCTCTTTGGCAGCCGTTGTGCAGTCTAGCTCGAGTTAAACGAGTAGGTGTAGCAAAGATGTTGTGTCTTTCCCATCATAACTACTTTATATTCAGAATTAGTGCAACGTTTCGACTTATCCGGAACTCCTGCGTATATACGTACTATCCATTCGTATGTAGCCATGTACATCCGGATGGATGTACGTACGTCCTATATATCACCACAAGCAAGCAGTAACCAATTGTTTTTGTATCGATTTCATTTGCGCAGATTGTCGAGCGTTCTTTTTCTGTAGCCACTGTTCGCAGTGTACTGCGAAATGGAGCTCGCCCGGAGTTCAGCAAGCAGACGCCGGGTTTGTTTGTGCGATTTAGTTCTTCGAAATCAGGGACTGATGTCCCCCCAGTCGTCACTGGCGAGCGTGTCGATGATGACGACAAGGTTGTTACTGCTGAGGATGTTGCACAGATCATGAGAGACTTGGGTGAGACCCCAGTCGATGTCAGCAAAGACAAAATTGACCTTGACGGAATGACAGATAGTTTGAACGCAAAAGAAGTCAAGCCAGAAGAGTTAATTGAGGAGACGGAGGTCACTAGTGGCCCTTCCGAAAAGAGAGACTTCCAGGCAGAGACTCGTAAACTTCTAGACATTGTCGCCCATTCTCTCTACTCTGATCGTAAGGTGTTTATTCGTGAGATTGTGTCCAACGCGAGCGACGCACTAGAGAAGTTCCGGTACAAGCAGCTAACCGGCGAGGAGCTAACTGAACCAGATCTTCCTTTGGAAATCAAGATCTCTGTAGATCAAAAAAATAATCTGTTTATTATTCAGGTCTGTTGATCTTGTCGTATACATTGCTCAAAGATTTTTTTTTGGAGTGTATTATTATCGACATTTATATACAGGTGAAGTGCGTCTAACCTTTTAACATCTCGATGCCTGATTGCAACACAGGATACTGGTATTGGAATGACTGAAGCGGAGCTTGTGGAAAACTTGGGAACAATCGCTCATTCCGGATCGAAAAAGTTTTTGACCGACATTGCCGATGGTATGTAATATTTTTGGTAGTGTTGTGTTTAAAGTGGGATGGGGCACTAGTCCGTGCCTTCTTTCACTTACTCATTTTTTCTTGCGATATTTTATAAGACCTTTCATGTTATGCATTTAGATAGATATGCTTGGAATATATGGGGTTATTATAGTTTCTTGTGCTCAATGTTGTCCTGTTTCTGCGTGTTACATTCGAGACAGAAGCTGGAGGTGAGAGTTCATCCAAGGAAGGCATCATCGGGCAGTTCGGTGTTGGTTTCTATTCAACTTTCATGGTTGGTCACAAAGTTCGCGTCTACTCGAGAAGCGCCACGCCCGGACATAAAGGTTACCGGTGGGAGAGCGACGGTTCTGGGTCGTACGATATCTCTGAGGCTGAAGGTGTGCAGCGTGGAACAAAGATCATTATCGAGCTAAAGGAGGATTCTAAAGACTTTTCTCAGCTGGGCAAGGTGTGTCAACTAATGTCTCCGTTGAGCAGCACTATAGTCTCTTGATTTATTCGTTTCTATTGGAATACTTGGGTAACACATGTTTCCATACAATTGGACATGCAGGTCCGTGATATTATCAACACCATGAGCAACTTCGTGTCCTACCCCATCAGAATTAACGGCGATGTTGTGAACACAATAAAGGCCATCTGGACTATGCCTAAGAACGAAGTAACTGACGATATGCACAACGGATTCTTCCGTTTCATCTCGGGCGATTACCGTGACCCTGCATACCGATACCAGGTATTTTTTTGAATTTGGTGGTTGTTTTCTCTGCTCAATAGTTAGGAAGAAGAATTATAGAAATACAAATTATTTAAATGAATTCTGTATCCACTTAATCAGAATGTGTTTCGTGGGGTGTTATATACACAACGAAGAGAACTGTTGAATTGCTTTGAACTCATGTAAAACATCGCCTGTATCATATTCTTTGAAATTCTATTACAGTTCAACACGGATGTGCCTCTGGAAATTAAATCTTTGTTCTACATTCCCAGTGATCACAACGAAAAGTTAGGCATGGGCCAAACTGAACCCGGTGTCTCGCTGTATTGCCGTAAGGTACTATTCATTTGAGGCTATTTTCTCGGTTTGCGAATTTTTTTATGGATATCCGCTCGGTTACACCATGTTTACTAATTATTAAATAGACATATGCAGCGTAATTTATTCTCAAGTACCAATTGTGAATCTTCAACCCCAACAGGTATTGATCCAGAACAATGTGAAGGGCATTCTACCTGAGTGGATGCGATTTGTAAAGGGTGTTGTTGATAGTCCTGACATCCCGCTTAATCTTAGTCGAGAGCTCCTCCAGGACTCTACTTTGATCAAACGCATGCGTGATTTGTTTTCGGATAAGATCGTCAGGTGAGTATGCGTAGACTGCACTTTGTTTAGACCTATTCGCACGAAAACACACATTGATATGCAAATGTTCTTTCTGTGGTGTGTTTGTTTAACAACAGAGAGCTCGCAAGAAAAGCGAAGAAGGATCCTGAAACGTATGACAAATGGTACGCGAACTTCGGTAATTTTATTCGTGAAGGAATCGTTACAGAACCTGGAGATCGTGAGAGTATCGCAACTTTGGTTCGCTACGAAACTAGCAAGACTGAGGCTGGTAAATTATCCGGCATGAAGGTTTGTGTGTTTCGTGCTGGCATTTAGATGCTTGCCAAGTGGAGCATGGCTGTGTGTAACTGCCGCAGCAACTATTTAAATTATGTGTCTACTTCGATTTCTTTTAATTTTTGCGTCCTGTTTTTAGGAGTACCTTGATCGAGCGGCACCGGACCAGGACAAAATCTATTACATCACCGCTCCTACGCGAGAGGTTGCTGACCAATCACCTTACATGGAAGCATTCAAGGAGAAGGACATTGAGGTATAGATTTGTCTGCTAGTCTGTGCGGTAGAATTTTGTGAAATGCGGCTTCATTGTGGGCGAAATATGACCAGTATTATATCTGAATTATGCAACACATGTTTTTAAAATAGGTGTTATATATGTACGAGGATCTCGATGAAATTGTTATGCAACATCTGGGAACCTTTAGCAAGAAGAATTTGGTCCACGTGTCCAGCTCTGATGCAAATCTTAACAAGGATGCACCCGAAACCACCAATGAGAACTATTTGAATCTTGCTAGTTGGATGAAGGAAAAGCTGGGTACCTCGGTATGTCCTGAAGTATGGAGTTACGCTTGTCACTTCAGCATATGAATTAGTATCTTCAGAAAGATGCTTTTACGTAGTCATAGAGTGAGCCGCTTTCAGTTTGTAGTATTGCTTATGGTATGAGATACTACATTTTATTTTTAGTTGTCTGTGCTCAATTGGTTGTAGTTGAAAAAGGCTCCCGATTTAATGATTATATCGATATAGTCAGTTCTCAACACAAGTTCGGAATAGCCGGAATGTGCGCGAATAATTTTGTTCGCCATTTGATCGCCTTCATTAACCATTGTCATACATGTCCGTCCGTCTGTAGGTGAAGGATGTAAAGATTAGCACCCGTCTCACCAAGTCGCCAGCTGGTATTATCGACCCAATCAGTGTTGGTATGCGCCGAATGATGCAGATGATTGACTCTAACAGAAACAATGCGCTACCCCCCCAGACGCTCGAGATCAACCCCCACCACGAGTTGCTAGCGAAACTTGATGCTGTACGTGTTGACAAACCTGAACTTGCTGGGCGCGTCGCCCATCAAATCTTGGAGAATGCTCTCATCTCCGCTGGGCTATCCGAGGATCCCCGTACTATGCTCGATCGTATTAACACACTTATGATTGATGCGCTTGACAACAAGACAACTAAGTAGAATTGTCAGTTTACCTGGAACAAGCGAGAAATCCATTCATACATGTACTTGTGTTTTGTCCGCAAAGAATGCATCATTTTCCTTCTTCTTGTCATGGTAACAAAAAAGTTATACTTCCGGTCGGAGAGCGCCCAACAATTAGATTTCGGACTGGTGTGCCTGTTTCTTAATAGACGACTTTTGATGAGTTTTATGGTTATGTGGCTGTGTAGCGACAGACGCACAGCCCGGTACCGCGCCTCTCTGTCCAACGAATAGATCCACCACTCACATAGTGCGTGTTGGTATATTGGATTGGGAAGTACTATGCTCATGTATAGATTAAGTAAAATTTGAACGAGTATGAACTTGGTTTTTGCATCCAACCGCGAAGGTCTCCTACAATAGTATACTCTCCTATTTTGGTCTTACGGAAATCTTTTACTTGTTGCTGGGTGATCGAGTTAAATATGAGGAGTTGTTTTGTAGAGTTTACGCGTACAATGTTCTGCTTCCTACATTCAACGAGCGATGACAAAGAACTGTTTTTGTATGACACATGTGACAAATTGCACTTTCATTTAAAAAGACGTATTTAAATATGATATAATTGTGCTCCACTTGACCGCATTGTTTCGTGCATAATGTGTTTGATGATTTGCTTATCGAATTAACTTAACCATTAACTCGAAGAACTCTATTGTTTGTTACCCGTAATATGTATAGCAAGTATCCTACCCAAGTTCTTTGCGTATATAAGAGTTGATTTGCAGTGTGTTTCTTTTAATACACAACCATACATAATGAGTATCTCACAGTCTGTAATCGCCATCATGGATGGCACTGACCGTTCAGCTTACGGGCACTTTTACCAGTGCTGTCGTGCCCCAGTTGCCATAAGTGAAAATAGCGACGACCGGCCAACTGCCAGAATTGTAGGTGGAGCTCCAGTTGCTAAGCGGATTCCTTTTCTGGTTTGGCTCTATAATCCAGCGAAAGCGGTGATGACGGTCGCCACTATTGTGGTGGTACTTCAAATGCCAAGCAAGGACTGGATGCTGACAGCAGGTCATTGTGTAAGACGAGGAATGACCGCCATCGTCACACACGGCGTACATTAGCATGATCGCGAAGTCCAAGAAAGACTATTTTGCACAATCAGGCTTTGCAGAAGTCGTATTACACTCAGACTCCGTAAACTCCCCTTCTAAACGATATTGCATTGATTCGCCTTAAGGATCCCGCGCCCAAAGGTTCGTGTTCGTTTCCTTGAACGAGAATAAATCTGCACGGAGGAATACCAATAAACAGTGATACGCACGCTGGGGTTGTCTTTACTTCGATGGCTCAGATACTGTTCCGGACATCCTCCAAAATTAAGGTCAACGTGCTATCATACTGGATATGTGGAGGAGAATACAGTCTACTCAAACTACGGATAACACAATGTGTACTGATTCGCCAGGCACGGGCGCTAACAGGAACGACTCTGGAGGTCCACTAATTCTTCCTGGAAAGAATAATGACATTAACTTGGGCGTGCAAGTCGGAATTGTCTCGTTTTTCTTCCCGCGCCCGCCTTGCTGAGAGTCCACAGGTCTGTACTCGAGTTTCAAGTTACATAGATTGGATCAAATCCACCATTCATAAGTATGATTATGGTCTTGCGGAAGCGTCATAGGACATTGTCGATTCGCACAAGAATTCCAAGGAACAGAGTAATGAAAGCATTCTATTATCTTACTGTATTGAAACCACCTGTAATCTAGATACATATATATTGTTTACTATAGAGTCATGATTAATTGATATTCTTTTATTCTCTGCATTCATAGGAACTACATCCTATAGCTCCATCTGTGATTAGTGAATGTTCGTTCCTATTTCATAGTATTGCACAGAACCCTAACCCCATGTCTTATGTACTTACGCACTCGCTACCATAAACTTGAGCACGGCAAGTAAGACCTGTGCAGCAATCTATATCATATAGGCATCTAGCGTTTTCCTTTGCGTAATTTGCCAATGAGCACACCGACGCAGCATTCGTGGCACAAGCGCAGTGGCAGCAATCATGGCAAGGAAGAGTGATTCTATGTTAAATTGAGTTAGGCATGACGTAGTTGTACATTGCAATGGTGATACAGAACCAAGAGAAGTATACTATACCATCTCGTGCGTATCTTTATACATCTTTGATTTAAATTGCCGAGTGTGCATTGATTGATATAGCAGAAAATAATCTCAAATCACTCGCACTCGCTCGCATCTAAAAGACAAGCTTCGTAACAAATTGCACTTATGCAATAGAGTATGTACAATATTACTTCGAGTGTATATATAGCTGGGTTTGTGTCAGCTAGTTGCTATGTCAGGTTGTGTGTGCCCGCCCCTCTCTCTAACCAGATAGACTACGCATTTGAACTGGCGCAAATGAATCGAGTGTTCTAACATGAAATGAGGAAGGCGAAATTGTCGTGCGTGCAGTCCTTTTCTTCCCTCCGTTCAAAAGTGCACATGATAGTTCGACTCATGCTACTGTGAATACTGTAGTTGAGGATTGAAATATTCAAATGTATTGAAACGTGAGAGGCCTATAGACTGGCTGAACTTTGGGGAGGAGCGTCGTTCTTCCTCATTGCAGTCTAGGCAGAACATTCGGTCGTACTTTTCATCATAGCTGTTATAATATATTATGATGGTCAAACACGAGTGAATTAGTATGGACATACGCGCATCGTCGGGAAATGTTATAGAAATCGACATTCATCTGGGTAGGGAGGGGGTGATATGTCCATCAGCTTGGAATAACCCAAAGGTCTAAGCGCTCAGTCATTTACAAGGCTGAGTGTCAATGCAGCGTTTGTAAAGAGAATAAACTGTTTGCGGAATAACGACTTGCAGGCGCAATATAGTACAAAAATTGCTAGTTGAGAAACTTACTTTGTTGTTGAGCAAAGCGAGCAAAAGGATTCCAAGCAACCCTCACACTGCCGTTGACAGGTCTCACACACATCTTTTTCGCAAAATGCACAGGCGGTGCAATCTGACATTACAGTACAGACCCAGCACTTATGTAAACTAGGTGCAGCCAAAGCTATCGAAGGGTTAACCGGTTTTTGATTCGTGTTTGCCCCCATCAGTAGTCTGTGAGTACGCACTACAATTCAAGTATCAAAAAATGTTAGTATAACGGAATGGTGGTTAGGCTTATCGTACAGGGTTTAGTAGTTTCAAGTATAGTTGAAAAACTGTCAAAAAAGGAAGAATAGCAATATTCCTTTCAATGATGGTTCTGGAAGACTAAAAGAGGGCACACGAGCATGAAATGAAGTCAGACGAAAAGCAAAATATTCGTACGTACTCACAAAGGAACTATTCACATGTGAAACGTTACGTACTTCTGGTCTCGTGTATGGCATTTGGATCGACATAAGTTGTTTTGGACATGCGGTTGAAGTCGTCTCCAAATGGATTTCGGCGTTTCGTCACCATATGCAAAGGCTTGACATGGTCGTGATTCATTGTGCACGAGTGTATGACTGAACGAGTGTATGACTGAACGATAGGTCGGTCGGTCGGTCGGTCGGAAGGGTTGTTGTTAACGGCTGTGGAGTGAGTGAGCGCGTGTGTGGGTGTGTTGGTGTGTGTGTATATATATGTGTGTGTGTGTATGTGTATGTGTGTATATGTATGTGTGAGTATATGTACGTGTGTGTGTGTATGTATATATGTGTGTGGTGTGTCTATGTATATATATATGTGTGTATGGTGTGTTGTATGGGTTACCGCATCAGCGTGTGCTGACCGGACCGCAGTGAGTGAGTGGTGCTGCGATCGCGCGCGCGCGTTTGGGCGGGCCGGTGGGCAGGACGGCTGGTGGGCGTCTTAGGGCCCTAATTCGAGTCAAAGGCATTCGTGCATATGATTGGTTTCTTGCATCTGAAAAGCCCGCGCAAACCTGTAGCCAATCCAATTCCATACGCAATGGCCCCGCCCGAACGGCCGACCTTCCGCCGCTGTGTGTGGGTGTGAGCGTATGAGTGAGTGAGTGAGTGAGTGAGTGAGTGAGTGTGTGTGTGTGTGTTTGTGTGTTTGTGTGTATGTGTGTGTGTGTATGTGTGAGTGAGTGAGTGTGTGTGTGTGTGTTTGTGTGTTTGTGTGTATGTGTGTGTGTGTATGTGTGAGTGAGTTAATGATTGAGTGTGTGTGTGTGTGTGTTTGTGTAGTGTCTGACGACGTAGAAGTGCTTCATTTTAACATAACGCTATACCACTGCTCTCGTTAGTTGTATCGTGACGCTGTAGAACTGCTTCGTTATAACTTTCGTCTTGTTGTTCGGTTGGTTTATAACTCTCTCTTTCTCTTCATGTCTGTGTAACCTTCCGTCTTATTGCTCGATTAGTTTACAACTCTCTCAATCTCTGTCTCTCTTTTTTTGGGTGTATGTGTATGGGTGAACCGTGCGTGTAACGTTCGTGTTTACGTATAATCGTTCAAATACATGGTATACAGACACCATCGTTTGGTCTAAAAGAAAAGTGTAGTGACTATGTTGCGTTGTGCTCTGTCCAATGCTCGTAATCGGTGGGCCACCGCTTCCACCATGTGTAGTGTGGCTCAGAAGAGTGAGAGATGTATTCACTACATAGGAGATAATGATGGGGGGAGTATTCCTCTCATTGATCTAGGTGGTTTATTTAAAGAAGAATATACGACTGATGTGAAAGACAAAGAAAGACAACGTATTTGCAGCCAGATTCGGCGAGCTTCAAAGGAAGTTGGTTTTTTTTATCTCGTCAACCACGGGTATGACCTACCTAAGTATATTAACCAGAACTGAGCAATCTAGTGAATGCATCAACGAAGCATTTCTTACACGTTTGTGTGTGCAGATTTTCCTACATATCAGGAAAACAGTAGTTTGTATATAACTTGTTCTTTCCTCATCACTAGAGTGATGCCTGAATTAATAAAGTCGACGTACTCTAGCATGAAAGACTTCTTTTCGTTGCCCGAAAAGGAGAAAATGAAGGTGCATGTCAATAGGCATGAGGGTTTGCGAGGGTACTCTGCCGAATATGAACAGGTGTGCGAATTCATTATCTATGTAGTCTGGTATAATCTCTTAAAATGATAAATCATAGCCGAGCAAGCGAAGTGAAACTTTACAGTGGGTAATAATTTGGAAAATGATTTTATTATTCTGAATATCTTATCAGGGAAACTATGGCGTTGATGTTACTGACATCCGGCACCAGGAGAGTTTATCATTGCAAGGTGAAAGACAGGAGAGTCCTATGGATTTTAAACAGGTAGGGGTATATCTCATTCTTGGATTTACCTATTTTTCTCTGTTCTGCATGTTGCCAGAGGTTTATCGGGGTTGCTGTTGTTACCAACAATTGTTCGTTAAGGACGAGTGCCCATGTGCTCGACCACCAGTTTTGTACAGAAATATGAAATTCTAATATAGACATGTATGGCTGCCAGTGATGTAATCATGCCGACATTTCTTGCATTATAAACAGACGTATCATATGGGACGTGAATTGCCAAGTACCCACAAGAACTACAACGCAACCTTGTTTGCGCCCAACGTGTACCCGCCCGTACCAAGCCATTTTAAAGAAAACACTTGCGCGTATTGGAATTCTATGATGGCTCTGTCTGACACATTGTTTGAGATATTTGCGGAATCTCTACATTTGGATCGAAGCTTTTTCAAAGACAACGGTGTGCGTGTAACTTAGGCTGTGCAAAAAAAAAAACACATTAGTAATTTGAGTTGCGTTTTACATTCTTGGAGTATTAACCATTGTAGCCGTCCAAATATTTACAGTGAACGAGGGAATGGACTCTATGAATATTAATTATTATTTACCATTTGACGGTGCAAACCGAGATCAAATGGGCATCGGAAGTCACACCGATTACGAATGTTTTACACTTCTGTCTATGGATGGTCCGACTGGTAATTTTTTGTAATCAGGCAATCAATGTATTCCTCATTATTCGGTCTACTTTGTGCTATGTTTGATGGTGTATATACTGGGTATACGGGGCTGGGCAATGTACATTGCAAATTTATGACACTTTCATTCAAGAAAAGCGTGCGTCCTGCTTGTTTTAAGGTGCTTTTATTTATCCAATTTCATAAAAACTTATATTGCACAATGCTGTTATGCAATAGCCCTTCAGATATATTCTCCTCAACAGCAGGCGTGGGTGTACGTCCCGGAAGTACCTAGTGCTTTGGTCGTGAATATTGGTGACATGATGGCACGTTGGAGCAACGATGAACTCTTGAGTACCGGTATGTGCGAAAACAATCGCATGAAACGTAGGGTTATTTTTACTTTGCTTTTATTCAAATTTTACCGGCAATGAGAATGATCCTTGCATGTTATATTGTTTCCCGGTGAAGCATACTCTCTCTCTCTTTGCTCTGCATCCATACAAATCGCTCTCACTTCATGTCGCATTTTGAAGTATGAATATTAAACAAACAAGTAAGGATTTGAAGGATATACTTGCCTGTGTCGAGCGAGGACTAGGACGTATATTTACATAGGTAACTTTGCTATATTACATGTAGTACATCGAGTCGTCCCTCCTGCCAGCCCACGAGCATCTATAGCATTTTTTAGGTGCTGCAATTTCGACACAGTTATTGAATGTCTGGATCCGAACTCAAATGCCAAGTATCCGCCAATCGAAGCGGGTCACCACATGCTCGCACGTATAGGCGAAGCCAGTTCTGGCCTGGATATAGGTGCTGCACAGTAAGACAGGTTTTTCTTCTCTGCTTATTTACAAAACCCGTCCCATCTGTTTAAAAAGTCTTTGGTGTATAAGATTGGCATTACAAATATAAGAACAACGCCAGTATTGGTGGCTTTTCATATTGTTCAATATGTACAGATCGATTCTGCGTATACCAATGAAGTTTTATTACACGGGACTGTTAACCACGAGGCCTGTTCTGCCACATGGATATGTTATCAAACCGGAATATTACTTAGGTAGCGAGTTCGTGATGGTGACCAAAAAAGAGATGTTCACATTGTAATGTAGGTGAACCTTTGAGCCAAATCATTAAAGCTTCCAACAATTTTTATTGTTCCCGAACGACTTCAAGAAACTAGTAGTGGTAGTATGTGGCAAACACTCTCTCAGTGCACAACGTATATTTCAGACGATCGTATCAGGTTCTGATTTCACGTTATCAGATCATAATGAAAGCGCTCACACCCCTGTCGAACTACATCAGTTCATGTTGTTGTCGATGGCGCGTGTGACGAGTTCCATTTGAATACAATGGGACAGGTTGCAACGGACTGATATAAGGCTGTAGAACTTGAGTAAGGGAGTGGGGTTCTGCGTTGTACTCGGAAGTCTCTTCGGCTTGAACACACATCACAAGAGATATTCACATGGCCGTCTGACATCATTCAATCATCTTCTTCTTTCACGCATTGGTGAACGCGAACGATCCCGACGAGAACGCTCACCTCTCCGTTCCTCCCTGGGTCTGTCATTATCTCTATATGAACTGGACCGTCTTGAGGAATCTCTACGATCACTTCCACGGTCACTTCCACGGTCACTTCCTCTATCACGACGAACGCCCAAGGGAGCCTTGTTTGGATCTTCGCCTCCAGGACGGTAGGAATTTTCTCTGCGGTCTGCTCCACGGTCTGCTCCACGACTATAAGCTCGGTCCTTATCGTCATATCTGTTGATCGTTACGAGTGAGATTATTAGGTCACAAAAAAGGAAGAGCAAGGTGATAAACAACTCATTTCGAGGACAATACATACGATGACACCGGTCTGTCACGATCATCCCGCAAACCTCGTCCGTTCGAGGAAGCGCTAACCACTTTCCTACCTCCCAGACCGCCACCGAAACGTCGTGGTTTCCATCCCTTTACTGTGCGGCCACGCTCCACATCTACCGCAACACGTCGTCCATCGATTTTCATGCCATCGGCTCTTTTATATGCATCTGGTTCAAAAAAAGTACCAAACATATATCACGTTAGAAAAACCATCTTCCAAGACTCTAAATGAGGGTGTTCTTGAAGCGCACGTTAGCACGCACCAATATAAGTCAATGCGTAGTATGATCGTATCGATATTAAACAAAACAATACTTACTTCTCATGTCGGATTCCTTTGCGAACTCGATAAACGCATAGCCGCGAGGCTTCTGGTCAGTTTTATCTTTAACGACAACCACTTTTGCTATCTCGCCGTATTGTTCAAATTCCCGTCTGATTGCATAATCCGAAGTAGTATAATTCTAAAGAAGGCGTTAACAAGTATGCGTCGAATTGAGAGCATTAAACAAACATAATAGGAATAAAACTTGTACTGTACTGCCTACGAGTTGTCATACTACAACACGGAGAAAAATTGAGACCGACTCACCAATTTAGCTACGAACAGTGTTTTAAAAGCATCTAACGTCTTCATCTCTTTGTTATCTTCTTTAGGGTCCCCTGTGATAGCAATTTACAAAGTAACACCGTAAATATTTAGTCTGAATGTGTTGACGTTAAACAATTCATTTGAATGATTTGACGTTGTGTGATGTCGAACTACCAGGTAATCTGCACTCACGCACACGCAAACGCAATTCTAGGAACCATCAATACTATATGAACATCTGAGAACGAAAAACTGATCCTTGATAAAAAAACAAACTAGCATTTTACAAACTCTTTTCAATGCAAACATCTATGGAGCTGATATTCTGGTGCCTCCAGGCCACATATGTGAATAATGATAACGTGTCATTAAAAAAATTGTGATGTATCACTTCTGCAAGTGCAAAAATATATAGAAGTCAACACTCACATTTCGCCACCTCTTCCTCAATACGCTTACGATTCGCCTCTTCCTTTGCCTCCTTTTTCCTCTTAAGTTTTTCTTCTGGATTCTCGCCGAACGTGGGCGCGGGTGTGTCCTTGGAGTTTTCAAACAAGCTGACAAGATCAGCAATGCTGTAGGAGCAACAAGGGTTGAAGCAAACCAATGAAAAGGACAAACTATCAAGAAAGCAAGCATATATACCAACTGATCGTGATTGATATCGTCTTCTATTACCCGTTTTGGTAATACTAAACTTGTATGCAAGCAAATACTGAAGATTATGACAGACGATACAGGGTTACAAGTAGACTGACTACCTCCAGGACGAACGCCGAATGCAGTTGTAACCGATAAAGACACCTATATAACAGTTACAGGTTGGACAATACAAATCAATGAACCGCCGACGATCACAATCGCAGATTTAACAAGATAATTTTACCCCGTAATTTTTAAATGCTGTCTCTCTGTGGGTAATTTATCGGCTGGTGGCTTGAAAGGCAAATCCGGGCGCGGTGTGAAGAAATGCATAAGTTGGGGTGGTAATGACCCAGACATGATTGCGGATTTAAAAGGATCTGATACCTACAAGTCCATTCGGAGATTAATAATGTGTGTGTTTGTGTGCCGCAGACGTCTGTATGGTCATATGTGACTGAGTGTGTTTTTCGTATGTGTATGTGTGTGTCGTGTGTATGTCTGTGTGAGTGTGTGTTTGTGTGTGTGTGGTGTGTTTGTTTGCTCATGCAGTGGCGTTAGACGGTTTGCAGATTTTGAATTCACGAGGCCGAAGTTCGAATTTTCGACTTCTACAGTTTTCGAATTTTCGATATTTTGAATTTGAGATATTAATAGATTGGCTTTTTTATCGTTTTTTTTTATTGTTTTCCTCAATCTCCGAAATTCCATACTGCCGTATCCACCAATCGATTCGAGGTATTAGTCGAAGAGCGAAACTGCGGATTCATATAGTTTTACGTTTTAAAGGGTCGTCCATCTGTCGACGACCCATTATAGGGTTAAGAGAAAGGGAAAGGCATCCATATACGTACAGAAATATTGACTTAAATACATCTGTGATGCGAAACTGGGTCACCCGACACACACACACACACACTCACTCACTCACTCACTCAAACACACACACACGACACACACACGAACTCACGAACTCGCACACGAACTCACACACAAACTCACACTAACTCACACCAACTCACACCAACTCACACCAACTCACACCAACTCACACCAACTCACACCAACTCACACCAACTCTCTCTCTCTCTGTTTCTCTGTTTCTCTGTTCTCTCTCCACTAGTGGCTAGTGAGATGGACTGTTAGTGGTGGTTGGTGGTGTAAGCTTCGGTATCTCTCAACCCTTTAATCATTATTTTGCATTATTTTGCATGGAATTGATTGACAGAGAGGTCCGTAGGCCCTCCATTTTAACCCCCCCCACCCCTACCCCTTCCCTCCTGGCCCATCAATTAATAGTCCGTCCATCTATATCGCCCTACTACTGGTGCAACTGCTGCTATTGGTGATACATACTTCTATGAGAATATATTACTGCTGATATTTTCTGCCTTCTATGACCCTCGGTAGCCCTTCGTGACAGCCAGCCAGGCGTCGCTGTATTGAACTCATTCACTTACTTCTTTGTGTGTGTGTATCTATGAGTGTATGTGTATGTGTGAGTGTTTGAGTGAGTGTGTTGGTGTCTTTGTGTGAGTGAGGTGAGTGATTGAGTGAGTGGGTGAGTGAATGAGTGAGTGAGTGAGTTTGTGTGTACGCCACTGCACTGTGCTGTGCATTCGTCCTTCCCCGGCTGTGTAACTGGTGTAAATATAACTATCGCAATACCAAATCAGATGGCCGCAGTTCTTTCCTGTCCGCTATACCTCAACAACACAACAACACCTCTCTCTCCTCTCTCTCCTCTCTCTCTCTCTCTTAACAACAACAACAACAACAATAATAATAACAACAACAACACCACCACCATCACCACCACCTGTCTCTCTCTCTCCCTACATTTCTCTCTCTGTGTGTGTGTGTACACAGTCGGTGTGAACGCCCTAGTCCTGCCAGCCTCTGTCTGTCGGTTCAATCCACGCGCTCGTGTGCATGAATACCGCCGAACTGCTTGTTTGGCCATCCCCTCTGAAGAATTAACACTCCAACGTCTAGGTCGGGTGAACTACACTGGGTATGACAATATGTCCTTGTCGGTTAATATTGCTAATGAACGTACACCGCCACCTTTTAACGATACTCTTTCAAGTTTTCTCACTAAAGCTATACATACACTCATACAATGTTATTGGTGTCGTTTACTCATTCACGCAAGCTCTTTCTCTTCTCATCTAGTCTACTCAGGAAAAATGGGTTGCGGGATTTCGTCTGAAGATAAAGATGCTTTTGATAAGAATAAGCAGCTAGATAGCCAGCTAAAGGCAGAGAAGGATAAACTCCGAAATGAAGTTAAACTCCTTCTGCTAGGTAAGCTCTACATTTACTTTTCTTAGTGAATTTGTCCCCAGACCTTCCTTGAACGGGCAATTTTTCCTGTTCCTCAAGTCCTACGCTTTACAAGCATAGTGTGTTCTCGATAGGTTCTAATGGCTCCTTCATTGTTCTTTTTGGTTGTAGGGGCCGGAGAGTCCGGCAAGTCTACTGTTGTAAAACAGATGAAAATCATTCACGAGAACGGATTCTCAAAGGAAGAATGTTTACAATTCCGAGACGTAGTTTACGATAACACTATATTCTGTATGCAAACCATTTTACGTGCGTTTCCTCAGCTTGGTCTCGAGATTCCAGAAGATATGAAGGTAGAACTTATTCTTGTTGTTCACTCGTTTTTTTCGTTTTTTGCTCTCTCATCCGTAGAATTGATGTCGAACACTACACTTTCGTGATTCGAGTGTTGTTTTATTGATCGCTTTCAAAAGACATAGTGCTTTTTCCCTTACCCATGTTCCCTTTTAGAAATACGAATCAGAGATGCTAGAGCTTGGTGAGAACCTAGAAGGGGTTGGCATGAGAGAGCCCGTTGCACACGCCATCAAAGAATTATGGTCGTGTCCCCAAGTACAAGAAGCATATACACGCCAAAAGGAATTCCAACTCAATGATTCCGCTAAATAGTACGTATGATGTCTTTTCCTTTGATGTATCCTCCAGTCCCTGTCTGTTTTACTACTTGCTGTCTCATTTGTTTTCTAGCCTGCTTATATGTTCTTGCCTGCTCATTCGTGTTCCTCCTTTACTCTCCCTCGTTACGGTACAATTTCTTATAGCTACTTCGATGACATTGATCGTATCGCCGCTCCCGAGTACATGCCTACAGACCAAGATGTACTTCGGTCGCGTATCAAAACAACTGGTATTATCGAGACAAACTTTGTCTATAAGAACTTGCAATTCCGAATGTTTGATGTCGGAGGTCAGCGATCTGAACGAAAAAAGTGGATCCATTGTTTTGAGAACGTGACTGCGATTATATTTTGCGTGTCGTTGAGTGCTTATGACCTTATGCTTACAGAAGATGAATCGCAGGTATGTGAAGAAGAAAATTTTACGCGAATCGTATTCATCCATTGCTTAACTTTCGTAAATTACGTATAAATAGGCGCGCAAGAAACTGTTGAACTTGATTAAATTATGTTACAGCTCGCAAGAAACTGTTGAAGTTTCATAAATTACGTACCAGTGAACTCATACGAAACTTTCCATGTACAAGAATAACAATCGAGCTTTTATTGTATAAGAAACTCTTCCACGTTGCCATGCGTATTGCATGCATCCTTTGATAAACCTTTTATTTCGTTGGTCTTTTTAGAACCGGATGCATGAGTCACTGAAACTGTTCGACTCCATCTGTAATTCCAAATGGTTTGAGCGCACATCAATCATCTTGTTTTTAAATAAGACAGATTTATTAAAGACCAAGATCTTGACTTCTCCGCTACAGCAGTGCTTCCCGGAATATCAAGGTGGTTGAGTACAAATGTTTTGTTTTGTGTTTTTTGGATTTACAAAAGATTCAAACTTTTTCGTAGTGGTTGTTGTTTGTCAGTCAGCCGTGGGAGTGCTGACAGACCTCTCTTGCTCTGGTTAGAAAAGACGGGACGCCATTTATATCTTGCCAGCAATACTGACGTGTTGCTTGTACTTCTTCTATGTGGACGCTTTCTATTGATCTTATTTTAGGAGGAAACACATATGCTGAGGCATCTGCCTTCATTCGATCAAGGTTCGAAGCTCTCAACCGCTCGCAAGAGAAGCAAGTGTACACTCAGTTCACTTGTGCGACCGATACCGATAACGTGAAGTTTGTCTTTAACGCCGTTACCGATATAATTATTCAGAACAACTTGAGAGATTGCGGGTTGTTGTAATTTCAAATGATACGTGTTCTATATAAACAATCTTTGCGTAGCATGCGTGTAACTACTAGCTTCTTCCATTTATTTCCCGATTACGAAAATGTTCTCGCAAATTATTTGCTTTTATGTGGATATAGCTTTTTAAATTGTTTTCATGATACCCCCTTATAGTATATACTCATAGAAAGGAGTGTGTATCTTTTCTATGTGTAAGTAAATACGTCTGCCTGAGTGAAAGCAGATGAATTTAGATTACGGATGTGTTCCAATGTGTATACGTATTTAGAAAAAGGAAAGCGAGAATGGCCAGGGGATGGTAGCGTCCACATGTTAGGAGGTGTAGCTGTTTTGCCACGTGATCGCCCGGATTGGAATAGTTTGTGACAGCGCTCTTATCTATTTAAACGCCGTTTGCACACGCCGTTTTTGTTTGACAAACGGGCTTCCTCGTGCGCAAGAGCAAGCCTGTTGGCGGAATATGGAACCGTGTTATCGCAACGCTCAGCTGCGATATATAGGGTAGGTTTATACTCCCAAAGATTTGACTTTTGAGTAGTTTGAAGATAGAAGTTCTCTTTAGTTCAACATCGACCGGCCTATATTACGATTACAAAACTCCTTCCTTGTATCCTTCGATAACCAATGACTTGTATAGTTCACGTGAAGCAACCTTCAACCATGTCTATGTCTATTATATGAGTGACGTGTTTATTTACTGAAACATCAAGTTATCTGAATCTTTCCTTTCACTTGACTAAAAATTACATCATGCATGGAAAATGTGTAAACTTTACTAAATATACATCGTTCTAGTGGATAATTGCATGGAAAATTTAAGAAAATTCTTCATCCATTGATCTGAGCTCTTCGGTACTGTTGAATACTTCTTGTCCTCGCAATAAATTATAAAGAGCCTCATTCAAAATTTAAACCCAATGATTGAAGGCTTGCTTTATACCACTAGATCATTTCTATCTCCAAGTGATACTACAATATTTATTAATCGCAAGACCCATCTTTCCATCCGTCTCTCCATCGCTCCAGTACCTGAGTACGTAAAGAAGAGAAGTCGTTTAGAAATCAATAAAGAGATACGTCCATCACGCTTGGTGGCTTGTTCACATCGTTTTTAACACAGCACAAATAAACGGCACAATGTACACTACAGCGGAATATCACAGGCTTACGCCCATCCATACCTTGGAACAATCAAATTGATCTTTTCCGAGAAACTTGTTTACTTCGTTATGCATGTTACACATCCATAGTGATACCTCTTCCCTACTTTCTACCGATGGTGGTTTTTTCACCTGAAGTGAATGGAAACAGGTCAACGAACGTCAGAACATGACAATATGTCTGGAGATATAATGTCTATTTCTAACGAGACCTACTCATACAGCAACCTTCGTACATAGACTCTTCTCTGTACGTTACAACATATGATTATCGGATTCTACGTTAGTCTACTATTATCAATATGCAAGTACAGAGATCAAACTACAAAAGAAACTTACCATGTACTTCTGTAAATGACTCGCACAGTCCGTACAGGGATAGTGACGAGCAAGGCCACCAATGAATCCTTTCATTTCTTTCTTATCTTCTGAACTAGGCTTATCGGGGCTGTGGATGGTTGAGATATTTGAACAGAGAACAGGTCTACAAAATATCGATCATGTTCAATGACTCGCACACGGTTCTGATACAAGAACAATACGCATCGACATATTACAACAGTTACACTCATAGTACATTAGCAGTAAAATGTACGAAGCGGAGTTAAGATAAATATATAGTTTGCAAACACGTAGATCACATATTGCTGACATAAATGTGATTCTTGCGCGGCAATGAATAAAACAAACATTGGGTCACATACTAGTAAACAGACATCGTGTGTAGCAAGGTCCACGTGTGCTTTCCTAGCTTCATTCTATCTGCTGGGCATTGAGCCTTCTCTTTTTCGGATGGGGTGGTTATTCCAGACACTGCTTGGCCACTTCCGCCAGTCGCATCAGAGACCGCGCCCGCAGCATTTCTATTAGACTTCTTCTTTTGTTGTTTCGCGAAACTAGAAAAATCATTACATACAGTACACTTCTTCTTAGGGGCTGTGGCACCACCAGCAGATGCCTCATCGTCGTGTAAACCCGGCATGGTCCCAACGTAACATATGATTGTGTGTTTCTCTGTACTAACTATAGTTGAAGCTACAACAAGTTCGTTCGTTTATTCATTCGTTGTGTTGCCTACGAACTCGAAACACAAAATACCAAAAAATTGCGGTCATGCGATTTCCAAGTTTTGCCAATGAATTGAGTATATTATATATGTATGCATGCACACGCAAAACAAGTGTAAACACATACGAATACTCACATACATGCACACACTCTAGTGTGTTGCTGCATTTACATAACTTGTTAATAATAGCGCACTTGTGTAATGATTGTCTTTTTTTTGTTTTGTCAAGTGTGTGTAAGATAACCTCTGTTTCTGTGTGCTTCTTCGTGTTCTTTCCAAGTTCTCACGTGGTTTCAGGTGCTGCGAATGAACTGAAATGTAATTACATCGTGGCAGTGATTGGACACACAGTATACAATTCTTCAAGAGAGTTTGTTGGTGATTAAGCGTTGAACGAAATGTACAGAAACATTGGACGTACGCACACTGACATGTGCAAGCAATTCAAACTGTCCCATGCTGTGATATACCCATCTCGTTTTGGGAATTTTTAGAGAACTGCTAATCCTGTTGTCAATGTCCACCTATATTTTCTCGACTTGCTAGTTACATTGCTCATTCCTTTTCGGGTGGTGTAGTAAGTTGGCTTCGTAGGAAGAAGCTCAGAAGTAGTGAATATGCATGGGGCCGAAAGTTTTACATCAGATATCTGACTATGGTTCACAAATTGAAACTCTACACTCTTGTGATCACTTGCCATGCGACATCAAGGATATACCATACGAAGAATGGATTTCAACTTTGGTTCGAATTTCATCAGTGTTAAGATCATATACAGAAGTGCGATCGTCATATATACTTAGAAGTGTGGTATTATAGCTACACTTGGAAGCTTTAGTTATTAGGTTTTAGGTTACCTAAGAGGTTAGCAACATTATTTGAAGTCTAGCACGACAGAGGAAAGTCTTTGTACGATAGTAATTAATTATGGATGCGTTCAGTTGAGGGAAAGAACAAATACCTGTAAACTTTTGAGTTCTTCTCAATCCTTACGCAACATGCATGCATGGTTTCTGCCGATTGTGGAATGAACTCGATTTACACTGTAGTAAACCCGATATTACACGTCTAAACGATGATTTCGTATTAACCATCCTGTCTGACTTACAAGGGTAGCAGTTTCAATATTGAACTTGGACATGGGTCACGAATTTATATTGTTCTACTTTCACACTGGAAAACACGCTTTCGGCGAGAAGGACCACAGTCTAATCTACCACGAACAATGCAAGATTGATATTGCCCCCAAAATCATATACCACCCCTTAACCGTGTTGAATAAGTCAAGCGTCCATTTCTACTAAACTTGTCTTTTCAATTTTGAACTCGTATGATGAGAACAAATTAATCTCTTCATTAACTATATAAACAATAGATAAGTCGTATACAAGAAGTGTACAACGAACATGGCTAACACGTTGATGGTCTGATCGTATTATGGGTAGGTATACTTTTTAAAAATACTACTTCTCGAAAAGATAATGCTCAAAATAAATATATCGAAACAATGAAAATACGATTAATCGCTACAATATACTTTCAACAGTTCATATATCATATCCCTCTTTATATAACCACAAATAATTCTGAATGACATGGATTCAACATTCTGTAAATATGTTTGACGGACAGATACCTTACGTTGAAATTTGTAGTACTGGTTGAATAAAGATAATAATGGTACACATGACTTTAATGAACCAGTTTTTATTGCAATCAACAGAATTCCTGCAATGCTTTCGTTTTTAGCTCATGTTCGTCTACATTTTAGCGATTTAAAATCTGCGGAACCCCAGACATCTTTTCATGGCTTTTCCATAAGAGAAATATGAACACACTATACTCAAGTGTATTTAAAATCTGCGGAACCCCAGACATCTTTTCATGGCTTTTCCGTAAGAGAAATATGAACAAACTAACTATACTCAAGTGTAAGTCAATAACCGGTTACCAAGACGCTTTCGAAGCTCAAACAGCAAAACGCTGCATTGATATGACAAGATAGTAACTATCAAGTCGAAGCACTCGATAGT
>JAWQFL010000014.1:1177895-1201842 GCA_033442365.1 Creolimax fragrantissima | reverse complement strand
GCTGAGGCCGAGGAGAAGAAAGCAAAGGCTGAGGCCGAGGAGAAGAAAGCAAAGGCTGAGGCTGATAAGAAAGCAAAGGCTGGGGCCGATAGGAAGGACGCACTGGAAAAAGCACGTGCTGAGAATGCCGAGGCCGAATTGAAAGGTCCTGTAGCACAGCAAGGAGAAACAACAAATCAATTGATTTTCATAGAAGAAAAGGTTCTACCTTTAGTAATGAAACACAAGGTACGTTCGACTTTGTCTTTCTGAGCCGTCTCTTGAGTGGTTGATGCTATTCACTTCTGACTGATCTTAATCAATATTTGTTACACTGATCACTTTAGAATGCTTGGCCGTTCACGGAAGCTGTAGATTATGTTAAATTGGATATTCCTGATTATCCCAAGATAGTCAGGCACCCCATGGACCTCGGAACTGTTAGTAAGCGTCTTAAAGATAAATATTATGGCTCTGCTCGCGAGTGTATCAATGATATTCACCAAACGTTCAAGAATTGCAGACTTTACAACCCTCCGGATTCCGATGTAATTCTCATGTGTGGGCAAGTAGAAAAATTATTTGAGAACAAGCTAGCGAAACTCCCTACACACGAATATGTCCTGTCCAGAGATGATGAGGCCTTAACTAGGAATCCGTCCTTCAAAGCGTCACGCAAGCGACCTTTATCTACTGTTTCAAAAAAAGCCAGTACCAAGGGTAGTACTGCCAAAGGTAGCGCCGCCAGTGTCAAAAAGAAAAAAACTTCTAGTGGATTTGACCGTTATAATAGTAAGCCAGCAAGTGTGCAAATGCAGTTCTGCGTAGAATTGTTGGAAGAGTTACTGTCAGAAGAGGTATGTCTAAAACTATTTATTCTTTGTCCAAAATAATGATCGAATTCGAACAAAATTCATCGTCTGGATGCAGTAATATTTAAATTTCATTGCACTTTCAATGTGTTCTCGAACAGCATCGATTATTTGCGTGGATCTTCTACGAACCTGTTGATCCGGTGCTACTCAACATTCCGGATTATTTTGACAAAATTAAGCAACCGATGGACTTGAGCTTGGTGAAAAAGAAACTATTAGCCGGAAGGTATACCACGCCGAGTCAGTTTGCCGAAGATGTAAGGCTTATGTTTCGCAATTGTTATCGGTACAATCCACGAGATAGCGATGCTTTCGATATGGGGAAAAAATTACAGGTATGACTCTCAGTACCGCATACGGTAAATTGTCTTCCTAGAGACAGTGGCTGGCTCATTTGTAGAACCCAATGTCACTCATACGTAAGTAGCTAGTGTTCTAAATATATTTGCTACTGTCATAATACAGGAGGTGTTCGAGACGAAATATGCGTTCCTCCCTGACGAAGGCACTGATGTGTATTCTTACCCTCAAACGGACACAACGTCATCTGCCAGTGTAAGTCAGTCTCAACCAGTACGTGACTCTGTTTTACCTAGTGTACAGAGGGTCGATCAGCCGAAAAAGAAAGCGCCGTCGAAAAAACCAGTGTCCGGCAGTACTAATACAGGAGCTTCGAAAAAGAGGGACTCACAAACCCAACAAGCATCACAAAATAGGAAGACAACCAAAAAACAAAAAACTACTCCCGTTACTTCGGTTAGTACTCCGGTGGTGGTTGAACAAGACCTCACTTATGAGGAGAAGAAGCAACTCAGTCACTCTATCAACTTGTTGCCGCCAGAAAAGATACAAGGAATATTGGAGATCATAACCAGCGATATTTCTATGCAGGTAGTCTTTTTGATACTTTTTGTTTTGTTTTATTGTGGTACGGTAAGTGTAGATAGAGTGTTGTTATACAATGTTATACAAACCATACATACTCGACCTGTGTTGACAACGTTTGTCCACAATCATAGAATTTTGGCGGCGACGAGATCGAGATAGATATCGACTCTCTCAGTACGAGCACTTTGCGGCGGCTAGATGCATTCGTTCGTGTCACCCTAGAACTAGTATCCGCTCCTCAGCCACAGGCTGAGCCATCTCCTTCGAGAGACTATGCGAAGGATAAGGGGTTGAAGTCACCGCAAATGAATAAAGCCAGTGAAAAATCAACAATTGGCTCAGCTGGAGTTGCAAACGGTAAAAGAGGATATGCCAAGAATGAAACAAGCGGAAGGCGTGATGGACAACGCCCCTACCACCACGGAGACGAGAGGAAAAAGGAAGTGCACCGTGATCGGCACCGTGTACGAGTAAGTAGTTCTTCGTCCTCCTCGTCCAACAGCCCTTCTAGCTCCTCTGGTTCGGATTCAGACTTGGACGTATGTTGAATGTAATCACTGTGTGGCATTCTGTAGTAGTGAACTTGTGCAATAACTTCAATAATTTAAATGATTTTTGTGGTTGTATTATTTTGCAATCAGGAACACGCGTACATTCATTTGAGCGTGCAAGAGATTATGGGTTCCATTCCATAATGTTGGCTACGTGTTTGAATTTCCGTTTGTGTATAGTATAGCGCGCCTTTGTTTCCACTTTGATGTAGATTTTAACAATTTTTTGTTGTCTTTGTAAACTGTCCGTAGGAGGTATAACCCAAGCCACACGAATCTTTTATCGGTACTGTGTGCCTTATATAAGTGATGGACGTGAATTCGCGAAGGAAAACCGTAGTTGTAAGAGTGCTCTTTAATGGGATCATCCATCGGGTCACGTTTGATAAATGCCCCCAAAAAAAGCATGTGTGGAGTGGGAAACCCCGATTTGGTTATATAGCCCGACCAAAACGGGCAGGTTCTCTAGATTTTATGAGATTATGGACATGTATTACAGCTGTGGACAAGAGGTATTTATTCTATATCCCTCTGTCTGTAGACGTTTGGAAAATCGTTCGTGCAAATTCGTTATTGTACCTCGCACTTATCTCGTGGTAGACCAGAGTAGTTATGAATATAAAACTTTGAAAAAGAGGATACTCTACGAACAATTGATGTATTGTGTCAGAAGTTTTATTTACGCTAGGATAAACAAACTTTGATTTAGCCGGAGCTCACCCTGAATGTTCCGGTAACTGCATGAATTGAACTGAATTCTATGTTGAAACAAGAGTAGTAAAATGTGGGGAGCTGCGAGTAAAATTGTAGGGGTTCAAGAGCGTACACGTCGATACGCCTATTTGAATATCCAAACAAGGAATTAAAAAACGTATCGTTCGTTCAGATAAAAGATGTCTACACCTTGGGTTCCTTCTTTTCATTTGGAAGTACTTGTATGTCAGTAGTTGTTAAAAAGTATCCATGATTAGTGATAATGTTGGGTACTGCGCGCATATCCTACTGGATTGTGTACACAGTCGAATTTTAACCTTCTTGGCATGTCAATAAAGAACGTATTCAACGAATATACGTATGTATACTTGCATTTTCTCTATGTAGTCCTTATTCTACACGCCCTACTACTTGTAGTCCTCCAAATCTTTCTAGCGATTAGCTTCGTTAGCTTCAACTCTACGTAACAGTGCGTGCTATCTAGTACTACTACCATTGGGAAAATTAACTCACTCACTAACTAATTCACTAACTCACTAATTCACTTACTAATTCACTCACCAATTAGCCAACTCACTTACTAATTTACTAACTCTCTTAACTCTCTAACTCTCTAACTCACTCATTAACAACACTAACTCACTAATTTATCAACTTTTTTAACTCTAACTCACTAATTTACCAACTTTTTAACTCTTAACTCACTAATAACTGTATTGTATTCGCTGACTTGCTGCTACCCTCAATTGTCTATCTATAGTCTGGGACTGTACTTGGGCTGGGCTGGGCTGGCGGGTTCTAATGGTTATCTCTTAGAATAACCGTTTTTTCGGGTGTTGCTTAAACACTCACTCACCATTATACAAACAACCTAGACAATATTTGTATCGTGCGGTAAAAATATAAAGGGGTAAGCCCACCCGCGAAGCCAATAATGCAGTAGATAAACGTTAGATTTACAGCAGTAGTTGGTTAGCCTGTAGCTCTTGCTCATCTTGACTAGCACGAGGTGATACGTGTTTGTTGGGGAGTATATTAAGGGTAAGTAACAGCTCTATACAGCTATACTGTAGACTGTAGTTATAGCTCGATACAAAAGAACCTTGACACCAACTCATTCATGTCTTGAGGCATGAATATCCACCCTTTTTCTTCTACATTTTTTTTTTGTACTTTTTTTTCGTACTGTTCTTTACCTACTCTTTCTTACCACTGTACGTTTTGTTGGCACGATTCGCTCTTATTGCCATCGTTGGGGCTGTTGTGTACAACCGATGACTGACAGCGTCTGTCTGTCTGTCTGTCTGTAGTGTTAACGATGAGGAAGGTGGCCGGTAGGTCCAACATGCACGCACGAACGCATGTATGTACACACGCACGCACGATCGCACGCACACGTAGGCCTAAAGATGGGTGGAGGCAGGCTGGGGGGGGAAGGCCTTGGTGCGAGAAGGATAGGTGAGTGAGTCATGTATGGGTCAGTCGGTCGGTCGATCGGTCGGTTAGTCGGCTGTTGTTTGGTCGGATGGGGTTAGTGGTACTAAGCCATCATCCATCCATCATCCATCCATCCATATATCAATCAATCAATCAATCAGTCCATGGATGAATGGATGGATGGATGGATGGATATGACTGGAATCGAATGGACGGAGGGAGGGAGGGACATGGGACATGGGACCTCTCAGGTACTGACTGACTAAGCAAGTGACTGCAGCAGAACACAGACAGGAGGGGAGAGAGAGAGACAGACAGAGATAGACAGAGAGAGAGAAAAAAGAGAGAGAGAGAGAGAGAGTGTGTGTGTGTGTGTGTGTGTGTGTGTGTGTGACCTTCCTGGATGTCTTCGTATAAGAAACTTAAGCGTTTCGTTTTCGTAGTCACTCCCCATGGATGTCCGTAACTCTTGTTACGTCAGTTAGTTTCTTGCTTTAATTAATTATCGGTCATCCTTAGCTACCTTGCTTGAGTGTTACCGCACTCCTCCATCACATGTATAGCCGGCAGTAAGTAACCCATCATGATCAGTAGCTTGAATGAACGGACTTTCAGCGCTGGTGTGTCACCCGGCGAGCACCATGATGAGCATGAATCACAGTTTTACAACGATCCGATGGTGAGCAACGTTCGCTTCTATGAAGGAAAGTTCCGAGATAGTGGAACGTTCAATCATACGAGTTGTTGGTCCACAGTTTACCCTGTTGTACCCGATTCGCGAAGAACTGCTGAGTATATTGAGCAGCCAACATTCTTAGACTCGACGAAGCCGTGCTGTTATCTAGCACGTAAGTACAGGCAAGATTTTTGTCCACGCTATATACGTGTTGTTTTTGGTGTTATCATTTACTAAATTAGTGTGAATCCTTTCTTTTCCTGCAGCTGCTTTTGTTGAATACACGCTGGCGCTCTGGGAACAAGAATGCAACCCAATGTACAAGACTGAGCTTTTGAAGTTGATTACAAAGTTGATGAAAGATTTTGACGTCTGTGAATCTGCTCTACTTGTTTGTATGGTATATCTACAACGCTTGAAGATGCGTTTTGACACCTGTGGGTTTAATGCCCAACAATGCAGTGTTCAAAACAGCATTGTATGCATGATGGTGGCTACAAAGTTTCTTTATGACATTCCAACTGTGAATAGCCTGTGGGCAGAAGTGTCTGGTATCAGGTCAGCCGATATTAATCAAATGGAGCTGGAGCTCTTGAGAGCAACAAATTACAGTTTGAATGTGTCAGAACAGGAAGTTCAGCTGGCCAATGAAGAGTTACGCATGTGTCTGCGCGTGTCTGAGTATCCTTTCAGCACTCCCTCATATTCTACATCCGTCTCTGATGACAACAACTTGGGATGGTGGCCTTCGAGCTCTGATTCATTCTACTCTCCTGAGAACTCTTCTCGGCATAATGCGCAAGTTGTGTTTCATGATCAACAAGCGCAGGACTATAGCGACGGTGTCCTCGTAGCTGATCCCAATAATTATTATTCTCCAACAATATATCAAACCTGGTCGTCGGGATCCAATTACACGCCATTCAGAGAACCTAACAATATGCACAAGCAATTTGTCAACCACGATAACGGCGACGACTGTCGAGATTCGGTGGCTGGATGCTTATGTCCGCCTGGTTGTTTAGGTGTCCCTTCACAACATCCTTTTTCAACATCAAGTTCATGTGTGCCGTGCAGTCGAAGTGGATCTACCAAGAATAGAAATCTAGTCGTACCCCAATGTTTTGTTCCCAATCTTGACTACCCATCCCCGCAAGGAACCGTTGACTGGAGCTACTCTGGTACGGCCGACACCCCCACGGAGTCTTTTATACGTTAATTATGTAATGTTGTACAATAGTAACTATGAGTTATGATAGTTTCTGCATCTCTTTAATTAGAAGTCTTAACTCAAAGTGTTTTTTTTTTAGCAAAGCCGAATAAGATGGGTAATTTGTGTAACAACTTTGGACTGCTGGGCGGGCTGACGGGGTTGGATGAATGAATGTCTTGTACATTTTAATACCTAGTAAACTTTTTTTGAAATATAGCAACTTGCCTGTGTCAGTTTGTTGCTCTAACGGCACTGTTTGGTTTTGTCCCCGAAACTATAGAAGTTTTACTCCGATTCAGAAATCATATAAGTACTGAAATTGTATGATCTGCGCGCAATGCGCATCCATGCAATCGTACACTCCAAAAGACCGATCCTATGCAGAAAATATGTTTTATTTGGTTGGCGTTTATACTCTATATACATATACTGCGGTTTGCTACCAGAGCAACTAATGTGATCTACAAATTAATAGTTTCGTTCAATGGAAAAATGGTATCATATTATGGCAAACTATCACCAGTTTATTTTACCCAAAACACTTATCGTTTCTTTAGATTTCAGTATCGGGGATTGCATAGTTTAGTTTTAGCAACTAATCACCACTACTATGTGCAGTGACACCAGCAAGATATTTGCTATACATTCGGTATGCCTGTCTGGCAGTAAGGACAATGGATCTTCCTTGCTCTTGTCTTTCCGAACCTGTGGTCGTTAAACTGAAGAAAGGGTGTGCGCGTATGTGTGTGTATATTTATGTTCGTTGTGCGTTGGTAATGGGAAAGCTGAGTCCGAACGTTTGCACTTCAGGTGGGGGTGGTGGTACTTAAGTGCATAGCGAAGAAGTACCCTATAATGCGAACCGATCATAGCTTGTTGGTGAACTAACTATATAGGTTAGGTGCGATGGCTCTTAGCTTTGCATTTTGAAGGATCAATCGTGAGCTTGGTCTGCGCCATGCCTTTCGAGAACACAAATGAACTCCATGAGATGGAATGCGGATTCATAATTACAAATCGTACTTATGTAGAAGGTTACCTTCACCTCCTCCCTCAGGTCTGTGCCTTTACCCCTTGAAGATTTTCGTATACTAGTGATTTTTGTACGTGCTGCATTTCGACAAAAGCTTTATGGACTGGCTGTGACTGGGAATCCGGTAAAAACCGCCTTGGAGCTTGATTCACATTGCATGCATGCATCATGCATGAGATCACAACGAGTATGCAAAATATCTCGTTATTTCTCAGTAATGATGTGATTAATGACTGACGTGTGACGGGAGATGATGGGTCAGCGCATGGATGGGTATGAACAAATGAGGATTGCAACAACAGATGAACAAACAAACGCACTCAAAACTTGAATGCTCTCACAAATTTTACACGTACCAGCGCAAAATCAACTTTTCTGATCCTCACTTTTGACCACGCTTCTTTAATATGACGCCCTCTTCGGTATATACTTATAGTGCATGATGTTGGAGGAGAGGAGGGGGGGGAGGGATTGGAATTGGGTACTTGGGTCTGCGCGCGGGAAGCATTAACCGTGCAACTTCTGCCTCGACTTAAATCGACATGAGAGGATGTAAATCCTTTACATACTAAATCCTTTACATACATACCGTAAGAAACGGCATTTTGAGCAGAGGAGCGTGATTGTCAAGTATAAAAATGTTCAAGTCTCTGTAAATTTCATGAAAGTACCACAAGTCAAGTGAACAATACATCATCTACACATGCAAGCATACCGTAAAATCAACCCTCCTGTCTGTACGTCATTCTAAAAACCTAAGAATTTTTTTATCTGTGCTTTGATGAATTAATTAGCTGGCGTACTAAATTCCAACCATGTTCATATCTTCGAAGGATGCGATTGACTTCGTTGTGATTTGTAGTATTTCCTGCGCCACAATCAGAAAATTTTCTGTCTTTTAAGGGTTGACAAGTGCACTCACTCTTGGATGTAGTCACAAATTGCTCCTGTTATCATGCCCAAAATCATTGATGCTGATGATGCTTCATGAGCTCTAAAACCGAAGTATCCTTCTTCGTCAGATGTGTGGCTCCGTTCTTCTTACTTGCGAAAGCGGGTATCATCACGTTGTTGACACAGGCTGCTCCTGCTACCCAAACGGAGGATTGCCATACAGGACATGACTGTCAAGAATGCCATGCCGGATACAGGTGTAATGGTTTTACTTGCGAACTCGGGTTTCATCCTGTTTTTGGCAAAGGCTGCTTCTGCTACCCAAACGAAGGACTGGTATAAGCACATACAACATAACTATTGGTACATATGAATACGGTTATTATTGTACTGATGTGGGCCTCCTGCTGTGCCTCGGCATGAAAAGGAGTTATACATGTTCGTGTGAATTAAGTATACTTTACATCGATGACCAAGTCCATAACATTTGAGCGATTCTAACTATTTAACAAACTTATAGTACTTCTGCGACATACGTAAGATGTGAACTGCGGGATCGCAGTCACTCGCCACGAGTAGTTGTTAGAAATCAGGTCTTATATACAGCACAAAGGAATTCTTGATGCATAAGCATTCGCAGTAAATAAACAAAAGTATTCTGAATAGGGTTATTTCGAGCGGTGTTCGAATTATTCATGTTATCAAATATCCAATAAAGGGCAGTAGTAGTAAGAAGTTCTTCTTTATTTTTCCTCTCCTTCATCAACTTCAACGTAAGCGCATTAATCTGAAAAGAAATATCATCATAGTGTACGTGGTACTATCTCTCTTCAGTCCGGCATCTTTCAGTTTCCTTCATCAGTGTCAGCACTTAACCTGGTTGCCCGTTGTGTGCTTAACTCCCAGCTTCCGCAGTCTCTCCTTCCTATATGCATATATAGGGTTTACGGTGTTGATAGTCATTCTATATATGGGCATACTGACATGTCCAATTGTTGAAATTTCAACAGTGTTACCATGTCTTCGCTCTCTTTCCATATAGCAAAATGTAGTGATGTGGTGTACCTTGGCACCGTGCCGTACTCCTACGTCAATTAATTTATTCCAATCCTGAACTAAGGCACACACTTCAAAAACGTTCTGCGACAATATCTATTCTACGCGAATCTGACTGAGAACGCGACAGCAATCTCAGTGCACCTGACACCAACGGTGTGACCTACGGCACGTCACTAACTGAAATTTTCTCTATACAAAACTATAAAGGTGACAACTACGGGTCGTTAAGAAGGATACTTGACAGGCAATATGTTCACAATTCAGTAAGCTCTTATTTGCTACAGCAAAATCTGACTATAACCAATTATTTTCGGACGCACTCCTATTCTTGGATTCGTGTTATAGTTTCAAGTTAAGGGTATTAATAAACAGCTATTATTACCCTTTCTATAATCGATGCCATTGGTTGTGCGATTGATCTATTTATAGACTTCTATTTGTAAGCATCATTGATGCATTATGTATCTTTACTTCGTTTATATGCCGTAGAAGGAAGATGACTATCATTTTCTCTAATTGGTTTACAGTGATATATATGCTAATAAAGATTGCTCGTGCTGATATTTGTTGGCCATGGCGCATTTCTGTTAAGTATTGTTTATAACTGCTGTATGATTATAGTAGATTATGCACAATAGAGTGTGCTTGATAACGATATATTTCTAATCATACGTAAACCTTATTAACTGGCGTCAAAAACAAATTAAGCATACTGAAGAACAGGTTCTTGGTCAAGGATTAAATTACATGTCATGACCAGAATTGAGTATGTGCACGCAGACGGGAATGCACCTGGGAAGTGCAAACTTCAAAATATGGAGCACCACTTCGTGGCACTAAGAGAATGTGATCACTGAAGGATGCATTAGAAGGCAGTGTTCAAGATTACTACAATTGAGGTTACCGGAGCGGAACAGAAGTTCAGTACTGACTGTATATGTGTGTGTGTATAATGTTTTGTGTGTTGTGCGTTGGTAAAGGGCAAGCTGAGTCCGAGCATTTGCAGTTCAGGGGGGGGTGGTGTATCGCGAATGAAGTACCCTATAATGTGAACCGATCATAGCTTGTTGGTGAACTAACTATATAGGTTAGGTGCGATGGCTCTTAGCTTTGCAGTTTTAAGGATCAATCGTGGGCTTGATCTGCGCCATGCCTTTCGAGAACACAAATGAACTCCATGAGATGGAATGCGGATTCATAATTACAAATCGTACTTATGTAGAAGGTTACCTTCACCTCCTCCCTCAGGTCTGTGCCTTTACCCCTTGAAGATTTTCGTATACTAGTGATTTTTGTACGTGCTGCATTTCGACAAAAGCTTTATGGACTGGCTGTGACTGGGAATCCGGTAAAAACCGCCTTGGAGCTTGATTCACATTGCATGCATGCATCATGCATGAGATCACAACGAGTATGCAAAATATCTCGTTATTTCTCAGTAATGATGTGATTAATGACTGACGTGTGACGGGAGATGATGGGTCAGCGCATGGATGGGTATGAACAAATGAGGATTGCAACAACAGATGAACAAACAAACGCACTCAAAACTTGAATGCTCTCACAAATTTTACACGTACCAGCGCAAAATCAACTTTTCTGATCCTCACTTTTGACCACGCTTCTTTAATATGACGCCCTCTTCGGTATATACTTATAGTGCATGATGTTGGAGGAGAGGAGGAGGAGGGGAGGGATTGGCCTTGGGTACTTGGGTCTGCGCGCGGGACGCATAAACCGTGCAACTTATGCCTCGACTGAAATCGACATGAGAGGATGTAAATCCTTTACATACCGTAAGAAACGGCATTTTGAGCAGAGGAGCGTGATTGTCAAGTATGAAAATGTTCAAGTCTCTGTAAATTTCATGAAAGTACCACAAGTCAAGTGAACAATACATCCATCTACACATACAAGCATACCGTAAAATCAACCCTCCTGTCTGTACGTCATTCTAAAAACCAAAGAATTTTTTTATCTGTGCTTTGATCAATTAATTAGCTGGGGTACTAAATTCCAACCATGTTCACATCTTCGAAGGGTGCGATTGACTTCGTTGTGATCTGTAGTATATCCTGCGCCACAATCAGAAAATTTTCTGTCTTTTAAGGGTTGACAAGTGCACTCTTGGATGTAGTCACAAATTGCTCCTGTATCATGCCCAAAATCATTGATGCTGATGATACTTTCATGAGCTCTAAAACCGAAGTATCCTTCTTCGTCAGATGTGTGGCTCCGTTCTTCTCTTCTGCAATCAGATATGTAAGTTTCCCGCGGCAATGAGTGCTGGTGTGTTCCGGCTTTTGGCACTTCATACATTTCGTCTTATTTATAAAGTGCTTCTGTCCTTGGTGTCCTTGGCGCCGCCAACGTCTACCCGCATAGAACCACGCGTCTTCATCTTCACTGCTGAGTTCATCTAGTGTGGATTGAAACACTATCGCAGCTCGTTTCATCTCTTCTCTTTATAGGTAAAACATTGTCCCAAAGCCACTATTGAGTTAAAGCGTCCATGTTTGCCTCGGTCTGGAGATTCATCGCACTGGCTACGTTAGCCAATGCAATGCGGTTGATGGGTCTCGGGTATTGCGAGCATGGCAAAGAAGAATATCTTCGAGGCTATTTATTACGATGAAGTAGGGTACTTCTCGGTCGTACTCATCAGCTGCACTTAAATCACGTTGTTCCCTCAGCTTAGCCTCAATCTTCAGCGCTGTTTTCGGTTTGTTCCTGTCTTCTACACATCCAGTAGTTCTTCTTGCTGGTAGACACTCAGTTGGCAAACATAGCAAGTGTGATAAATCTCCAGACCGAGGCGTATATGAACGCTTTGACTAGACCAGACTATGTACAAACGAAGACATATCCAGCCTAACCGATCCTTAAGAATTATGTTTACCCAACTGCAACAGCAAGGAAGGAGACGAATAACGTATACAAGGAAGTGCTGGTACTACAGAAGGTACTTCCCAAGCATTTCACTTCTCTAAAAACTGACGTAAGTTCAAAATTGGCTTTGGGACAACGGCTACCTATGAAGAGATAAAATGAACTGTGATAGAGTTGCAGGTAGTTTCAAGCCACACTAGATGAATTCATCAGAACAATATTGGACGATAGAATATGTATCACTATGGGAAATCAGATTACATCTTGTGTTTATAATCATCCTACTATGGAAAACTATATACGTAGATAATATATTCTACAGACGGGTATAAAAGTTTGTATATGTTCAGTCTGAAAAGTAAAAGGAATTAAATTCTTAAAATTTCACATAAATTGTGCATATCTCAACGCGTCTTCATCTCCATTGTTACCTTCGTCAGTATAGTCTGAAACACCATAACAGGCCTGTTTTTCATGTTGCTCATATGAATTTTAAACTAACTTCTTTTTACTTTTCAGACTACACTTCTACAACGTTCGACATCTTACTTTATTTACCGTCTGTAGAATAGATTGCCTACTTATATATATTCCTTAAGAGTCTAGTATATACTATATATGCACCCGCATCTCCAGTAACAATACGTTATACATAAACATGTGATAATAATATATTCGTTCGTAATATAAAACGACACCAGCACGTAAGACTTAACCCAACGTCCGATACAATTTTTCACAAGATCATCGATTGATGTGTCTATCATGCAGCACAAGATGCTGTCTGCCAAGCCAATGGTATCTTTAAGTCCCGAAC
Organism: Creolimax fragrantissima; assembly: GCA_033442365.1. Classification (NCBI taxonomy): domain Eukaryota; class Ichthyosporea; order Ichthyophonida; genus Creolimax; species Creolimax fragrantissima. The sequence goes on along the minus strand of JAWQFL010000014.1, from coordinate 1,188,817 downwards.
CAAATGTTGGCGTGGTTCAGTTTAAATTCAGACATGTTGCCCACTGCTGGGTCATTATTATTCCAATATATTTTATAAGATGGATAGCTCTCTCAATCTACCCAACTTTATCTCCAGTGACAATACATAGTACATAAAATGTAATCTGATATACCATAGCGATACATACTGTGATCAGATTGTATAGTACAGAACTGTTTATCTGCACAAACATGCTGATCTATCCCATACTGATGAATATCCTCGTCAGATTCTATGGTCTAGTCATATTAACAATGTGTAATAATAAAATAGGAACATATTTCAAATCATATCATAAACAGGCATTAACATTTAAGATTTAACCGAGCGTCCAACACAATGCTTCCACAACATCATCGTATACCAAGTCCTATAAACAAGCAGGCATGTTTCTCTGGATTATAACAATTGTTTCGTTTTTCGCACTGTGCTCATCATACGCGAAGAACACTGCAGCTTGCCGTATCCATCATCAGCTTGACATCCTGACGTACTTATTAGATTGGGTTCTTCCTTTATTTTGTTTCATATTCATGAATCCCGTGTACATACATACATACGTATTGTGGTCTAGTTCTGTCTTTTACAATTCCAGTACTTCTCGTATGTGTGTGTATAGTATATACATGAGTTCTCTAATCGACAACGTTGGTTGCATTCACAACAGGGTGGTCCGACTGACACTGTTTTACTGTCTGCTGGTATGGCCACACCAGGCTTATTCCTGCAACAAGATGCAAGTATATTTTCCAAGCTTATGTATGAATGTGAACTACTTTGGAGCTCGGATTGTGGCACATGCTTGCATGCCGCCAATGATCGACGCTGGGATAAACAGCTGAGTGGTTTTCGTGAGTTGTTCTGCAGCATTAACGGCTTTCGTCGGATCGGGCACATTCATTATGTTACCCAATACTGTGAAGCTGTTTGGAAGTAGGGATGCACTTCTAACTGCGGAACGGAACGATTCAGTATATCTATCCATCTTTCAGTTTACATGGGAGTAAGTACATCATGCAGCCCAACGTCGACCCGATCATTCTATTCATTCCGGTTGGTCGGTCTGTTGTGTTTTGCAGTTGTACCCTCCACTTGGGTCACAGTAATGTGAATACTGTCAGATCCTTGTAAGACTTTTAGGGGGATGCCTGTAGGTCTGTTACTAACCCTGTGTATGATCAAGAACTTATTACCTTCACTTTTCAGAATGAATTCATACTATGATAAACATGTATTATCGTATGTTTTATAAATATTAGTGGAGTAAATTGCCTACAAATGATATCTATCCTTAACAACTTCCATCTATATCTCATAACAGTAAGTAATAAATATACTCGGATATCCATAAAATATACTTTCCAGCTTGACCCAGTATATAGTCAAACATTTCACACATGGCTGCGTCATAACATTTCTAATATGCCACGTTAACTCTCTCTTTGGCCATCTGGAAGAGTCCTCTATCGTTGGTGAGATGCAAAGTATTCTCCATGAAATTCCACGACATTCGCGTTATCTGCACTTGTGTGCACCTTTAAGTAGCGTCAAAAGGTCGTAACTGGTATAATAGATAAATGTGTTTGTTTAAACTCTACTCCATATACGTACGTGGGTGGAGAAATATATGTATTCCTCATCTGTTGAAGAATGATTTCGAGCCGAAGAAAAACCGATGCGACGCGTTTCCCTACTCTGACATGGAAATTATCTTGCACCGTTAATAAGCCTGTCCAACGTCGACATAAAAACCAAAAATAAGATTTCGACGTCATAAAAGAAAGATACAGGGATCTGTTTCTTTGTGTTGATGCAAGTCTAAGATCAAGAAGACGGACGGCATCATCACACCATTGAAAAAGTCTCTCAGAATAATTAAGTAAGCAAGAAAAGAATTCTCAGTGTAGTTGAAATTGGTCTAAAAAACAATGTACCTACAGTGTAAACCCATGTACGTTCACTGATGTAGCCAAGGATGTACTCACCACTTGTAATAAACTCGTATCTCTTGGGAAAGCTTCCCTATAGCGTAGAGTTTTGAATATGGCTGAGCATAAGAGGATAACGTGTCGATAATCACTGAAAAGCAATAGGAATAAAATTGATGACATTCGTAAGTTATTGGCCAGTCTGCATAACAAATTCATTCTTATTGATCTTTATTTATTTCTCGCAATGGAAAAGTAACATTTTTGAAATACCAGAGTTCTCTAGAATGTTTGTTCTATCTTGAAGAAGGTTCGTACCCAAGGGTTTAGTATTTTACATATAAAATTCATGTGAATATAATAGTACGCTACACAAGGTGATGATGCCATTTTGGTCCTGGTGTATGTACTCACTGGTACGATGCATCTTGATTTGATCAATGGTATTCGGAGATCTTCCTGTGAAGAGGAAGAGATGGATATCTCAGCTCGCTAACGAGCTTGGCAATAACACAAATAAGTGATTGTTTGTATATTATATGAAAACCAAGGCACAGTACTCACTACAACATTATGTTTTGATAGTTGGAACGAACGTATGCTGTTGTTCATTGATCTTTACTGATAAGATATCACCAACAAAGCATTTCTATCAACAATTGCAGAGTGGTGCCAAATATGTTGTTAGGAACTGTTGCCAAGGTGGCCGTACAACCATATAAATAGTGGTTATCTGTTGGAAGAATGAAAAGTCTGTCTGTCTACTAACTATACTTAAACACCATATTACAATATCGAGTGCAGTGATGGTGGGTTGACTCGTATGTTAGTAATTGTAAATGCAAAATACCTGTGTAATTATTAAATGGGGAGAACTGGAACAACATGCAGTTATCGTGAGAATCACTGGTAGTTTTACAACTACATTGTAAGAAGCATTGATAGAGTTAGTTTTAAACAAACCCTAAACCCTAAAAGTAATAATAATAAAGTAGAAATTCATAAGTTGGTTTATGATGGTAGTAGTATTTGCGTGATGTACAGGTTTATGCAGTAGAGAGAAAATTGAAATAAAAATTAAATACGATATTCCAAGGAGATTTAAAGCATACTGATACCAATTTTAGCATTCAAAACATAAAAATTACTCTGTTCTAATCCATCTGACTGAAGCCAAAGACTTTTAGACTACGTGCATCACAGATGACTTGCATTGAACCAACTTGTCATAGCCTGTTCAATTCGGAACATTTGCGATATGCGTGAGTCCTAGAGTTTATATGACAACTCCAGACCAGATGGCGTTGAGATAACAACTAGGAAAGAAAGATTTGCACTACAATTTGGTACATTAGGACTATGTCTAAAAAAAACTTGAGATTCCGTTTAAAAGCGAAAGGAACCCTCAGAAATTGTGACCAAAATGGTTCCAATTATTGCGTGTGATGTAGAACCAGAAGTATATCAATCCCCCGGATTGTTGGCGACCAACAAGAGACGATAGAAATTTAGGAGTGTATGAATTTTCATTTGCCTCGATGCTAAATGTCAGTAGATTTGTTTGTTTTCGATTGTATTCAGCTTCACATGAGATATATATATATATGTGAGATGATCGCTTCAACGAATATCGTCGTATATGACGCGCACGATAATATGTATTCTTTACAGTCATTTGTTAGATCGACCTGGACAGTCCGAAGACCGAGATCAAATACACAAACTCCGATCAAGAACAATTACCAGGTATCCCTGGAACAGCTAGCTTTATACATACCATGTGTAGGAGTAACCCTGCTCTCGTTGCGTCAGCTAACAATTGCCACTTTTTTGCAGGCACAAGTCTATGCTCTCAAGCCCAGGAGGAAGAATGAACTATTGAGTGGCGACGGAAGAAGGAGCGGGGCCTCTATTAGGCCTCACAGCTACTAATGACCCAACACAAACTTTTACAACAACGGAAATAGTCAGTCACTCAGCATCTCAAGCTATATATATATAGGTCATATCGCCACTGATGCAATGAAAACGACACTTACTGTGGAAAATATACTGGAATTGTTATTATAAAATATTAGAGTCATTTTAACCCAACCATGGAGACAAGACGCTTGTATTTATTTATGCTGGACTAAGCGAATTTTTTTGTGACTCAAAGATACAGGTGGCTTGGCAGAAATTATCATGTGCTAGACAATAGATACAGCATGTGATGTGATCTTGTTGGAAACATTATATTTGACGTTCGGTTCTTGTCGTGCCATGATGATATCTATGAATATGATAGATAAACTTATTATTTGTATTATTATGTTGTTGAATTCTATTAGACGACTTTTGACTATTATCACGTTGTTTATGCGGTTAACAATATTAAGATCTGATCACAGTGTTCATCACCATGGGGATTAGATTATATTTTAGTGTGTTTACGTATTTATTGTTACTGGGTGATGGAGAATCGACTATACTACTAAGGAAAATTATAAAGTAGAGACAATCAATCAATTTTATACACAAGTATAAAAGAAGGGTGTCCAACATTATATAAGTTCAGCCAATGAATAAGGCGGAAGGCATTAGGACATGATCTAACCAAGCAATGTTTTTTTGGGTCGAGTAATATACCCTCCCTCACTCGGAGGTGGCAAAATATTGTTTCCAAATAGTCGATATTGGTTTTCACTCGTGTAACATGAAATCTGTCACTGAGAAAAAAAAAAGCGATGCTCTACTACTGCAATGACCAAACTATTGGACAGTGGAGAATCCATAGTGATCGAGGGGGAGAATTCTTGAACAGCGAGAGGAAGGGCAAGCGCAAGCAACGAGGTATAAAATGCACATCACAGCTGCTCGTACACCAACCAGAACACAATGGTTGGTATTTGCGATCAAGAACACCGAACCGTATTGATATGGCTCGGACATTAATAGCTCACACTGGCTGGTATCGAAGACAAGTTTTGGTTGGAGGATGTCAACTATTCGTTATGGCTCGTAAACTGCATACCATGCCGAGATGGGCAGATCTGTCCTCACGAGCTATGGACAGGTGATAAACAAACTTATCTCACATTAGTATGTTTGGTTTACCTACAAGAAAAGCCGATGGCAAGTTTGGTAACAGAGGGAGGGGAAAAAGGTATACATGACAGTGTAAATACAATCGGTGATAGCATGCGTGTATAGAGCATTACTGCTGGCCATACCATTAACACACGCATCAACGACAATTACGAGCAAGACAGAACTTTTAGTGAGGATGAAACACTAGACCTAAGCGAAGAATCCAATGACGAGGATATTGGCGAAACCCAAGAATTCAAGTATGAAGCTAGTGATATGCAGGATGTTGATTGGCGAAACCCAGACGAGGATATTGGCGAAACCCAAGAATTCAAGTATGAAGCTAGTGATATGCAGGATGTTGATACTCAACGGCGTGAACATCAAAATCACCTGAGACGTGAGAAACGAGGTATGAACATGAGCACAAATTGAATGTATTGATTAGTTGAATGTTTTGATTACATTGATAGGTGGACAACGGACCCGTAGTAAACACAACACCGGCGGAATCACTAACTACACCACGCTCGACACATTCAAGTGATAAAAGTGAACCGGGTGAAAAGAATGATAACGAGCATGGCAACTTTGGATTATTATGTCTACTACAAAGGACGACACTATCGAATATCGTAACGTGGAAGAGTCACCAGAAAAAGAGCTATGGAGGGAAGCAATGCACGAAGAACTAAGTCATTCCTGAGCATGTTGAAATTAAAAGTATAGAGTGCCCAAACCAGCCGATTGATTGATTGGTTTGTAGTGGGTCCTCACAAGAAAACGCGACTAGAAGGGCAACGTTATACGCTACAAAGCACACTATTAGTACCAAGGGGTTTGTACAACAATCTCGTTGAGATTACTCTGACTGAATCTTCAAATAGTGGTGAACAAAGAAACCGTCGTACCTACCTGCCTTGCGTGGTGCGTTCAAAAATATATGTTTTAATTCGATGTCGAGACTGCCTTTTGAATGCCTTTTGAATGGTAGTAGGTACGTTGGAAGAGTATTTTTACGCAAATGTCCCTAGTCGATTTGAAGATATCTGGCGAACAAATAATCATCACGTGACCGGAACGGAACAGTGACTGATTGTCTGTCTATAAAGATGTCAATTATTGTGACAAGGCAGCTTCTTCGACCATGTACTAGTGTAGACCGTTACTTTTATTGCTGTCTTCGTTGCATGAAGGGTAAGGTAATATGACAAAAGCTTATGTATGATTCCGAGTGACCAACCACTTCCTTGGTCGTATAAATGTGTGTTGGGTGATCAGTATCTGTGAGGTCTATCTATATATATATAGGGACGCTTCAGCAGTTATGAGTCGATAATTCGATTTCCTAAACTCATCGTACGTGCAAGACAACGTTTGTGGCAGCCATTGTCAACAAAAATGTATTAGACAAGGCGATTTTATTGTTAGACAACAATGGAGAGATCGTCACACAGCATTCTTCCATCTGGGCATGTGAAATATTGGTTTTGTTTTGGATAAATGTTGCGATCCAGTCCCACATGGTTTGCTGACCTACAGGTTTACTGTTGCGTCTGGCATGTATTGAGATGTTCCAGAGATGCGGGTTATAAGTGACTCCGGTATCATGCACAAAGCTATTGATTGATACCAATTCAACCCTATCGACTTACTTGGTTTTTTTGACACATCGACGTGCACGAAGTGTCCATTTCATACTTTTAATTTCAACATGCTAAGGAGTTCCTCGTGCATTTGCTTCTCTCCAATGGTCTTTTCTGGTGATCCTTCCACATTTCGCTACTCTATGGTGGCTTCAGGAGTAGTCATGATAACCTCACAGTTACTAACTATATTCGTCATCATTCTTTTCACCCGGTCCACTTTCGTCACTTGAATATGTCAGACACGATGTAGTTAGTGATTCTGCCTCTATGGGTTCATCGTCCGCGATATAGACTCTGTTTTGTGTGCATGTCCAGATCTTGTTTCTCACGTCTCACACGGTGTTGTGGATCAACATTCCACATAGATCAGGTTCATACTATAATTCTTGGTTTTCGCCCATATCCTCCCTCATCTTCACAATCCGTGTTGTCTTGCTCATATTTGTCGTTGTTGTGTATATCGCTTGTGTCAATGAAACCGCTAGTATTAGTCATAGGTGCTAGAAAATAGTCTGAAAGGTGTAGCACTCTTCTCAAGTTTCTCAATACATATTTTGGGTGTAAGATAAGATAATTAATTGTCCCCTTCTTGTTGACACATAATTTTGTTTTTATTCTCGTCATTTTTCGAGTGAGGACCCACTTCAGGCCAATTGATTATGGTTTTGGTAGCCCACCGCAACTAATTGATTCACAGAGTTGAAATGATGGGTGGTAATCGCAATATCTCGATTGATAAAGTGTTCACACTCTAAAATTTGAATATGCTAAGAAGTTCGTCGCTCATAACTTCTCTCAATTAGATGGGATGTCTAGCACTATATACTTGCAGTTCGAAAGGTAAAAGGAATAATTTTTTTAAAATTTTATTGATTCTGCTGCTGTGGCGATTAACTACTAAGGGTCTTCCGCAATGATATGAATGAAGCCTGGCCCACAAAAGCCTGGAATTCCTTCCAACACGCCTCGTTGCATTATACAATATTAGTATACAGAATCTTTTGTGAATTATCAGACACAATATTTATTAGTCCTGCCTTGTGTTCATGTCCATGTCTCGTTTCTCACGTCTCATGGAAATATGTTCACAGCTTTGTATATCTATATCCAGCATGTCATCAGGTTCATGCTCGGGTTCTTGTGTTTGGCTCATATCCTTGTCATTAGAATCCTCTGGTAGGTCTGGCCTCACTGTCCGTTTTTCGTATCCATACTTATTGTTGAAGCGTACGTATGTCGTGTGTGTCAATGCCATGTCCAGTAGTTGAGATGTATACACGCTGCTATCACCGCTTGCGTTGAGAGTAGTCGCATCACTTTTCTTTCTAGGACACAAATTCATGTTACACGAGTGCCAATAACAGTGTTTAAGGGCAGTATTTTGCTCGTGCGAGTGAGCTCGTACCCCCAAACACAATATATCTACGAATGAGCAGAGTGAAATGTAGTTATTGACATGGTTCGGACAATAATAGCTCAACCTGGTAGCGAAGATAAGTTATGAATGCGGTAGTTTTGAGTTTCACTTTACAATTCCTCTACAAGTTGAACTGGTGGTGTGAACATATGTATCCAGGGTGGTGTGAACAGGCCAACTATAAAAAGGTTGAACAGAAATACAATCTGATGGATAACATACCTTTTTCGTGAAATTATCAGTCCTATTAGAACGGGGTTCTGATTGTATGGAGTAACTATTGAAAGTATTAATGTTGCTTGTTATGGCACGAACTGTATTACATACACTCCGATCTCATTCAACTGGCTTTCAATAGTAAACTGCATTTGCAACTAGGAAAACATATGCGGATAAAACCAATATATACTACAGGATGGTAGGTATCAAGGCTTATTTATATCTGTTTCTTCTGAAGAGTAAGTAGAAGGAATTTTATAAAAATTCATTTGAAAACCACCGATATATAAATCTTTTAGACCTCTAAAATCTTTCAAGGATTCAAGAATAAAAAAGATTTCAACCCAAAGATATAATGCTCTGATTCAATTACAGGAGGGACCCGAATGGCGGCAGAAGAACAGGATCTAGTAAGTGAGCCGCCTACAGTAAACTGAATGTGTTACAAGAACTACGCAATTGTAGAAGGCAGAGTACAACCGTAACACATGGGCAGGAGGGATCAACGTAAAAAATAAAAAGGGACGAAATGAGGTACGAAGCACCCAAGTATATGTGACGGTTAGGATATACAGACTGAATGAATACTGAAGATTGGGGCCGAGGTTAAGAAACAGAGCGTGTTCGCTGCAGATGATGAGCAAGACTGGCATTTGTGGAGTTTATAGAATTCATTTAAACAGATTAAGAAAGGGAGCGTGTTTGCTGCAGATGGTGAGCAAGACTGAGAAGTTGTGGAGTTTATTGATTCATTAAACCCTCCAAGCATGAGCGAAGTACACGATTCTTTATTTTGCAAACTTGCAAACTCTTTTTCTACCTAGTATGGGCTGTCATTAAATACAAAGCTCTTCTTCTGAAACCATGAACTTTAACTTGAATGCTGTTCTGAATTATCTATCTCTATATATTTGTAGAAGAAAATCGATAAGACTATATAAATGATTACACGAACTCTTAGAAAAGGAGTCGTCCCCCCCCCCCCCCCCCGCTTCCTTGAGCTCGTTTCTTATGTAATCAACCTGACCTCTGAAACAACACAAACTAACTGGCAACGGCAGCCCTTGATCGGGAAAGAATTTATTTTTTGGTCTCCGCAGTATGGGCAGTGAAAGAATTGTTCAGTGTAAATGCAAGATAGCAAGCATGAAGCCCTAACAGACTGTGAGATACGGCTGTATCCGAAATGATGTGTAATTTTCTGGCCAACGTCCTGTGATAATACCTTTTTTGAGGGGATATCTTTCAATTCCTTAACTGCCTTATGTGACCTCGAAAAATACAGCCATCTACATTGAGGGGACCACCGAAGAATGATTGAACATATATAATACTTTCTTCACCTTTGGTGAGCTAAGAGGTTTGCTAGTTTTTGCCGGTACGTTTTGAAATAATTACGTAGTTGTGTTTACCTGGACACATTACTATTGTTGAATCTAAATTCGTATTCATATAGTATGAGCATATGCATGCGTAGTTATATACACACACACAGTGAGTGTGATTGTGGATGCTTGTACCTGCTGTTTTTTACATAAATATAAATTTACCAATTATTATGGACAAATAATTGCTCAAGTAGGTTAAATTATTTTCAGACTTTTTAGAGGAGGGAATGAGGTTTTTACCTTGTGCGGTGTAGAAAGATTAAACACGTAATTCCTTTCCCATTACTTGAAAAGTGCCAACCCCAATTCAAAGACGAAACCCATAAAAGTAAAAATATTTCCTACAGATAATTTTATTCTAGACGAAGTCAGTAATATCTTTTATGGACTCAAAGATACGGGTGGCTTGGAAGACATCGTCACGTGCTGATTATATAATAGAATTGTTGTATTGGACGTAGAGTTAAGCTCTCTACTTGTTCGTTGATGTCGGTTTATATAATGATACAAATTATAGTATGGTGCAAGTATTATTATCACTCGTTGTTTGCGTGGTTTAATAATATTGGACTACAGAATCTGATTAATTTTTAGGGATTAAAGATTAAATACCCCTTAAAAATATATAAAAAGGATTTAAGTGCAATCTTAGAGATCATTATTATTTATGTACTTCGTATTGTTACTGGAGATGCACGAACTTACATAGCAAATAATTTAACGTATTGAGGAAAATCATACTCGTAATCCCACAGACGACGGGTTAGGGTTCTCTACTATGTATTGTTGTTACTGGAGATGAAGTTGCAAAGATTGACAGACAGCACTTTACCCTACAAAAGAAAAATCATAAATGTACACAATGTACTCCACAGACGGGGTATAAAAATGGGATATTTTGTCGAATAATTCCAATATAATGCACTCCCCCCCCCCCCCCCTTCCATCGTGTATATCACGTGTGTTAATGAAACGGCCAGTAGTAGTGATGCAATACCTTGTTTTCGTCGCTTTCCAAACTTGCCATCCGCATTTTTCAGGAAGAATACAAGTGAACCAAACTCTTAATTTGAGATAAGTCTGGCTTATGTCCATAGCCCGTGAGGAAAGAGAGATCCGCACATCTCGGCGTAGTATGTGGTTTACGAGCCAGGACGAGCAGTAGACAGACTCCATTCATAGATACCCGATGCAGGCGTAAACCGGCTCTCCGTGTGTCAGATAACCATAT
>JAWQFL010000014.1:1137895-1175395 GCA_033442365.1 Creolimax fragrantissima | reverse complement strand
TGACTCAGAGACGTTCCTTCGGGTCCGGACTACGTCTTCTCGCAAGGAGCAAAGACAGTGACAAGAAAGCCTCTGGCAAAGAAACAACTCAAACTAGTAGCGAAAGTAACCTTGAGCAGGAGAACTTGGATTTTGAGAATGAGAGGCAAGCACTGAAAGAAAACCTAAGGCGCCAGGAGCAAATTCACAATATGGTCGTTCCTGAGCGTAATTGGGGACTCACACATCCGATGACCTTTGTAATGTTCGTGTTGATTTGCGTACTCCACTACATGAATACCAAAAAAGCTGAGAGGAAAGAATTGGAAGAGTTTGAAGAAATGCGTAGAGTCGCAAAACTTACTGGTGAAGGCCGCCCATACGTTGAACCCGAGAATCAAGGTGGGTGGGAATGAAGTTCTCGAACTGAAACCCAAAGCCCTCTAGACTGTAAAGGCTTTTCTTTGGTTCTAGACCATCCTTTACCGGCCTTGAAGAGTGCAACTTAGTACACTGGTAGCGAATATAGAAATTATTCACTAACATATAGATGTGCGGATGTCAAAGCTGTGCTGTTAACATGCGAAGCTTGTTTGTTGGGACTTCGGATGCAAGCACAGCAACGCACAATAATGTTGCAATTGAATTGCTTGAGCAAGAACGCGAGCTAAGTTCACTATATTGCTGGTCATTTAGCACAAATCAAACAGAGCAAACTACATAAAAGATGAGAAATTTAAATTTGAAGAGAAAAGCGTAACTTCTTTATATTTTCTATCTATGAATACAAGAGGTATAATTATTCGAATTTACAATCATCGTATTAATATAATAGCCTCGGTCTAATATTTTTGTTGTACCGTTTCATCTAGTTCGTTCTGACTTGATCTCCAAGTTCAAAGCGGTGAGAATGTGACGAGCAAGAAAGTGGTCACTAGGTTTCCTACATTTGCACCAGTCTGCCCATTGTTTTTCACCTTCAGTTATTGTACGGCTTTGTCATCAGTGCTGAGGGATCAGGTGAACACACGAACCGACCCATGACATCGCCAAACATAACGCACTGTTGAAATTCTTGATCAATAGCTGCTACGGTTTGCAAGAAGCTACATTGCGTCCCTGCACTTACCTGACAAGGAGGGAAGGGTATTGCAAATGATAAGTTATGGTGAGATGTCTTAACATAGAGCCAACATCTTGACAGAAAGCAATAGTCGATCTAGACACACCTCTAGAGCTACATCGCCAAGCAGTAGCGTGACTTTTCCAGACTTATGTGTTCTTAGTTTTCCCATGGGTCCTGACCCTAGGCGAGGAAGTAAACTTTCGAATTTGTCGCCGTCTTTGTCTTTGAGTCGAACCAGGGTTTTCGGCACGGACATGTTAGGGATTGCAGCTCCTGACCGTGTAACTGGGGCGATACCAGGACGTGAATCTGCAACGTTCGCCTGGAGGATAGCAGATACCACCGCGTAAGTTGTTAACATTGTACAATACAGGCAATATTCGACAATACAAACAACGCAAGTACACAAAAAAGACAAACTAATATGATGGCAGGCTTACCTCTTGCTTCATTTGAGCACTAGTATCCGGTGTAGTCTCATTGGTATGTGTTGCACCAAGTGTGGCTGTATCGATAGGTAAATTACTTGGCAGTTGGAAAAATACTAAACGACGAGAATCCACCTGTACAGCAACAAGATTTACGGCAAAGAATAAGTTGGTAGCAGGATATGGGATAGGATCCAACTTGTTAGTTCTAAAACATATTGTACAAGAGTGTTATTCCGAGTACAATGACGAATCCTATTCCTATACCTTCTCGGGATCATCAGATTTTACGTCAGCGAAGAATTGACCAACGTCTATGTTACCTGCGTCCTCCTGTTTTCCAGAAACTAAGAATTCGTCTTGTACGTCTTCCGCCACATCGTTACTAATATGTGCAACTATATCAGCTGAACTTTCTTTCAATTTGAGTCTTCGTTTTTGGTCTTCCTCAATCTTGAGTGCGGCTAGTTTGGGTAGAAGCGGAAGTGTTACCGGACCACCATCCTAATGGACAACAAGTAAAAACAAAAATGAGTATGCTTCTAACTATGTAAGTACAGTACAAGACAAATTGGGTAGAAGAGAACTTTATAATAGCGCTATTGCGCACACCTGAAACTCGCGTATTTCGTCAACAGCATCGTCGTCTTCGAGATCCCTTGCTTCTGACAAGGAGGTTGTGGCACCTTCACCTCCCAGGTTACCCACACTGCTTGCACTACCACCATTGCTACGACCACCACCGCCACCACCACCGCCACCACCGCCACTCACACCACCACCAGCAGACACACCTAGCGCTCGTCCAGACCTTGCTCTGTTCTCGCTCGCAGCTAAACCTTCGGAAAACAATCCACCGGTTTGTTCCACCAAATTCGACCCACGACCTCTTCCTCGACCTCTTCCTCGTCCTCGTTCTACACCCCGCCCTCGCCCTCTGCCTCTGGTGGCAGGTTTACTATCCGTAGCTACTTGGATGGGAGAAGAACGTCCTACAAGCTTTGGCGCAAATTCCTTTTTCTTCATTCCTCCACGTGTAGTTCGACTAGATGACGACACTCGATCATTGCCCAAGCGTCCGATGACAGGAACAGGTTCCGGTTTCCGTGAGTTATCATTCTTGTCTTTGTACTGGTGCTTGCCTCCTTCATCGTTAGGCATGATGGTATGTCTCTTTGTTTAGATGTATGTGTGTGTGTATATGTGTATGTGTTGGAATTGGAATGGCCATGTGATTTATTTTTAATGATTGATTACTCAACTCTCTTGTGTCAAAATTCCACACCCACATATTTATTCTTGACTTCTATGAGACGAACGGCATGACAACAGTCAGTCCCTCCTCGCACACTCACTCACTGCTCGCTAGACGGATTCTCTTCCGAGTGGCAACTTCAAGAACACGTCCGCTCGTCTGTTTTCCTTGCCCCATAATGGTGCTAATATCTTCAGTTCTTTTTGTTTTTTCCAGGTTTTAGAATGTCCTCGATCACCACATCTAAATTAAGTGATCCACACTTCTTGAATTTATCGGACTATATCCACTTACCCTTCAGAGAAATCAATATGAATAGTAAATTTTGACAATTTTATTTCTTTCTAAATACAAAGTAGATACATTAATACATTCTTTAGTTCGAATGCTACTAGCAACTGGATGCAAGACTCTTTAAATCAACGGCATTCTCTGAGAAGATAAAAAAACCAAGAGAATCAGCCGGCAGGAAATTTCCATTCGACCTTGTCTTCTACCAACAAAGGACTATATTGACATTTAAATAACATATTAGCTTATGTACACGAGGTGGCTCGCATATGACAGGGCGGATAGGGTTAAAATATACTGAGTTAGAGAACTCACACCCTATAATTTCGGTTTTGTATGTTCAACAGGATAAGGGGTTTTTTTTGTGCATTAAAATTAGATTACAAGTTTCTTTACATCATTTCTTCAACTTTCAAGATTATGTGCTTTCCATACGGAAAACGCCGAAGGGCTACCACATGTGGTTTTAAAGCGGCAAGTAGTTGGTGGTGAAGAACAGGCCCTGTAATTAAATTATACAATACAAACCATCAGTTCTACGTACATGTAAACAACGATATTGTCACACGGTATACTTTCAAATAATCCACACACAACTAACTTTTATTGAGCTCAAATACCTGCCGCATCCAGCATTTTTTGCACGACGTAATTGGCGTACTGATCCTTCATCATGAGATACAACGAGCTGACCTCACTGTATGTACAGAATATTAAAATATGTACATAATAATTGTCAGCGAACATCACACAAGAGCACGTTGCAGAGGAGACAGAAAGGAACCGGCGAGCATAGTTGATTGACTACATACCCATCGGCTTCACTTAAAACCTCTGCGATCATAGCGTCACGTTGCTCTGCCGCGGCGTGCATAAGACACTTTTCCACTACATTAGAAGCGTACTTGTGTTGACTCATCAGTAAGATATGGCCTTTAATCTTGTCCACAATCTGTTGCACAATAAATATTGCATACAGCATTATTCTCAGTCTGCAATGATTTTCAAACTGTGACTTACACAAATAATACACGAAAGAGTAAGAAGCATTTCGCTGCATAACATGAATATCATTTATGCACACATACCTTGTTGCGATCTTCTGGGCTTCCCTGCTCCACCACATGCTGAATCACATAGTTTCCGTATTGATCCTAGATTGGCATAACAATTATGAGATCATGAGTACGCTCCTTTCAATATGCAAAAAGTAGTACTGGCCAATCTTATCAGCTGCAAATTAGTTTTTATCAGTGACATGCATCCGTTATCTTTGCTTGATAGGTTAACGCTCGCGTTTCATGAGTGCACTTTAGAATAATGAACATACTTGTACAAGATTAATTGCGAACCGGTGAATCTCATCCATCACAGCTGTATTCTGTTCACCCGTTCCATATTCCAGAATACGCTGAATTACGCGGCAGCCATAGGGGTGCATTGAAAGAGAACAGACCTGTAAAGTTGCACAGAAATACATGGTCAAGTCGTTGATTTTCACAACTACTTACGTTATTATACACACAGATAAACCAACATACCTGGTTGTGAAAGGCATTGAGAATGAACTGAAATCTCTGTGGTGGGAGAGTCTCTATGCACTTTTGAATGACGTGGTTACCATTCTGATCTTTAATGCATCTTAAGACGGAACCTTCCAACTCTAGCACAAGCTTTTCTTGACTCTCCTCGTCAACGGCGCGAAGCGCCTTCTGAATCACTCTACAGCCGTACATCTGTATCCGTCAGAGATTAGGGAAACATTAACATATGCGTTCAGTACGAGGGAAATGCTTGAAATAAAAAAAGAAGTTATGTTCGTCTTATATGTCATCCAACTGTATACAACAAACGTCTTTCAAGCTATGACATATTTCTTAAAAAATATGAAAACTACCTGAAGAGAAAGTTTGACGACTTTTCCTCTAAAGGCTTCTACCAATTGTCTTCTGATTTCATCATCGCCGTACTCAAACAGTTTTTGAATGACATAGTTTCCAAAAACATCAGTCACCAAATCATATCCATGCAATCTCAGCTCATCGAACACGGCACGCACATCTGCCTGTGAGGCGGTCTCAAGCTTTTGCTGAATGAATCTTGATCCATGTTGATCTCTTGCGAATTCCACGACATGCCCAACAAGATCACTTAGTCCACCTAAACCAACCATTCTATTTGCACGGAAATCCTCGAGCAATCGAGACCGTGCTGTGCGGGGAGTGGTACTATTTTCAACATCTACAACAACCCCATTCAAGCCCACTTGAGGATTGTGCATGCTACCGTGGACATTATGGTTCTGGGGGCCAGGCCGTTGCCATCCTCGTCCACGGTGAGACATTGTCTGGCTCCCATTCAAATCTCCACCCCCTCCACCACGTTTCCCCTTCACCCCACCATTGGTATTGTGATGATGGCCACTGCTTCCCCCACCAGAATGTCCCTGGTTGCTTTGCGAGTTTCCACTGCTACTTCCATGTGCGTTCATTCCACCTCCATTCATTCCATTGCCAAATCCTCCGTTTAGTCCCAGGTTACTGCTCCCCCCTACAGCACGCCCATTCCCAGGGGTCCGCGCACCCATTCCTGAGGAGTCTCTACCTCCCATATGGTTTGCATAACGTAGGTCTGGTACGCTAGTGGCCTGACCATACCGGTCTCCGCTTCCGCCCTGGTGATGCAAAGAGTGGGGATGAGAGCTGAATTGATGATGTGGTACCATATTAGGCACACCTGCACCATAATTTCCCATTGCTCCTGCGTTAGCATTGTACGATGCCATGAAAGCATCATAGTTTGCTCCAACGCCGTCCATACCGCCTCCACCGGCCATACCACTGTACCCATTGAGTGACGCAGCCGCAGCCGCAGCCGCAGCAGCGGACAAAGAAAGCATTTGTGAATTTACAACTACACCGCCGTTCGACATTTCGTAGCCGCTCGTGTTTAACATATGCTGCTGACTGAGGTGGTGTAAACTCTGTGTGTTCATATTAATTGGGATCCCAGCGCTATTCAACAAGCCTTGCTGCTGTTGCTGCTGGTTGTTTACAAGCCCACCAAACATTACACCATTAGAATCTTTCCAGTACATAGGTGTCTGACTCCCGTTGGGAGTGCTTGTCGCATCTGCATTTCCTCGTGAATCTCCGGAAGCCGTTCCAGATGCACCACCAAACCAACCGTTCATGGTAGCGTCCTTTGGCAAGGAAGGCATGGATGTGGAGAGCGATGTATACGAAGACTGTTGTAGCTGTTGTTGTTGCTGAATTTGCTGTTGTTGCTGCATCAGCTTTAATTGTTGCTTCTGCAATTGCAATTGCTGCTGCTGATACTGCTGTTGACGAAGCTCTTCAAATCCGACTCCAGATCCACCACCACCACGTGAATACGGCACACCTCTTAATGCAAACGAGTCGTTTGGTGCCGATGCGGATCCTACAAAACCGCCATTGTACGGTTGTTGGCTGTGAGAAAGAGAGTTTGAAGAACCCGGTGAAGGCATCAATATCGGATTAGTGCTCTCAGAATAGGAACGCGAGGACACTGTATTAGCATTCTCTCCAATCCCAGTACTACCACAAATCGTAGGACTAGTCTTATTGCCCGAACTTCCCGTACTTTCAGTCACATGATCCGGACCTACACCGCTACTGTTACTAATATTCCTATCACCAGCCAATGGTGGAGAACACGGCAACGTCTTGTCCGCTGCTGCAGCCGAATAAAATGCTAACCTTTGGGCTTCCTGATCTTGATTGTTACCTCGATCTATACTCGTGCCCAGCCCCGTTTCGATTGCGCCAGAGGATTTGCGTGTACTGGTAACAGAGCCTGGCACTGCAACAGCTGTCGTTGTAGACACACCACTGTTGGAATTAGTGGACGATGCAGTATGCAAAAGTTGATCAAATATACCATTATCCGAGATGCTCAATCCGGCAAGGCTGTCCATAAATGGAAGACTCGGTTGCGATATAAGTGAAGGGGGGGCTTGACCTACGTTTGCTTGTACCTGCTCAGAATACTGATGATTCAGTGTGGCAGCCGATGGCAGGCGCGAGCCTGCTCCTGAGGAAGGAAAAGGTTGGTCCCCACCGGTCGACCATGGGTTGCTGAGTAGTTGTGGGATTTGCGATGCTACTGACGAGGACTGACCACTGCCACTGCCATCACTCCATTGAGCCTGAGCACGGGAAGCAGCATGGTGAGGGGCAGAGTTTGATCTAGTAAAATCTGTTTGCGCCTCTCCAATTTGTTGGCCAGAATAAGACATATGATGAGACGACTGTAGACCAGAAGCAACAGCGGTAACTGGGTCAGTGCCCGTCCTTCTAGAAACAGTCGCCGATGATGTGGATGAAGCGATCACGGAGTCCACCTCTCCACTACTTGAAGTTACATTCGCACCTCCACCAAACCGCTCGTCACTATCCTCAGTCTTCGAGGTAAGAGTTATGGTGCGAGACGGACTGGCGGTTGTAGGAGGATTGATAGCGTCCCCAACACTCATAATGGGAGTTGAACGGACAGTACACCCGGTCGCACTCAAGTCTTTTATAGATGAAGAATCCGCACTCGGTTGTGAGGACATTAAAATTTGTTCTGCGAGTGCAATGTGATGAGGCACCAGCGGTACAAGCAACAGAAAAATATAGTTACTTAGTCAAATCAATGCAATACGGTCCTGAACAAGAATAACAAGTTCTATACCAAATGGTACACATTTATCCAGTAAATTTCGTGACAAGCACTTGGCCGAACATTTCAATCATCTATCTACAATTAAAGCAGAGCAGAAAAAAAGTACACCAATAATATACTTACTATTCAACCAAAGTGTCGATAATCCATACCATTCTTGGACATGCTATCACAGCCAGTAGTTCGACAAAAGTGTGTAGTTCTACGTTAAGATCGGGAGGAAGTAATAAGTATCCGTATACATAGATATTTCTAGAAAAGGCGAATTATGTACAATGCCCTGCCGCTAATATTATGTGCAATGTATTGCAGTGCACGTTCAATCAAGATAGTTGAGTCGCTGGTTTTCCTATATAATTTTATACAATGGGCTCTTTATGTACAGGGGTGGATTTTATATGGTGTGTGACAATTGTGTGTGTCATGGGATTATATGTACAATGCAATGCAATGTTTGTTTGTGTGTGTTTGTGTGTGTGTGCGTGTGTGTGTGTGTGTGTGATTGATAGTGAGAAACAATGAACCGTGTTTTGTATTTGCCTTCAGGGTGGTACAGAAACATAAACAGATAATGTGAGAGAGAGAGAGACGAGTGAATGGCCTCCCTCACTCGCACTAACTAACCTTTTTTCTTCTCTATAGAAATGACCCGCCCCCACGCGTTTTGCCAGTCAGTCATCCAACCCAACCCACTCACTACCCCACCACCAACACATTCATTCACCTCACCTCACCTTCACCTCACCTCACCTCACTCACCTCACCTCACCTCAACACTACTTATGTATGTATGTTTTAATCACCAATGTCCTCTTTAAAAGCCCACTACCACTACCATGACGAACATAATCTCTCTCTTCAGTATTGTCTCTCTCTTGTGTATCTTTCTCTCTCTCTCTCTCTCTCTCTCTCTCTCTATCCCCTTATATATAGACATATATATATAAATGTGCATGTATTGGGTACCAGACCATTCCCTGCTTTTCCGTAGTCGTCGCCGTTGCTCGGCCATCATCTGACTTTTTTTCATACGTACGTACGTAAAGTCAGTCATTCGTTCGTCTGTCTGTCTGTCTGTATGTCTGTCTGTCTGTATGTCTGTCTGTCTGTCTGTATGTCTGTCTGTCTGTCTGTTGTCTGTCTGTCTGTCTATGTGAGTTGGATGCACTCGCTCGCTCTAACTAACGTAAGCTGAGAAGCCCGTTCGTTTCCCTTCCTCACCTTGTTTATGTGCGCACTCATTAGCTATAGCTGTTTTACTCAAAATACCACCGACCATACCTGGACTGTACTAGTAGCGGATGACCACATAGCGGAGAGGCAGGATGTGACTAGATACATACGCACGTATCATGTCTATTGAGTTGTGACTATATACATACGCACGTATCATGTCTATTGAGTTGTGAAAGCAAGAAAAAAAACATACCTATTCCTTGATGGAAAAAGACTGATTGTCGTACAAATTGAAGTGCAATATTGGCCAACACTCGAATACTTGGCAATCTTAGGTTTTAATAATCAAAGGTTCAAAGAGAATGTATAGGCTCATCTAGTATATGCTTTAATAATACAATATTCATAATCTGACTTCATGTAATGTTAAGGAGGCTTGTATTCTCGCTCAGCATAGAAAATAGAGTGATAGCCCAAAAGTTTGAAGTTTTGAAGATTTCGGCTGTTGTGTTGAGGACATACACTTGCCAGCGGCAGGTTCCTATCCATGCTGTACATAGCAGTAAGGAGGCGCTCGATTTCTTCGAACAATACATACATTCATTTCATCATTCTTCAATCACTCACTCATTTATTCACTTGGACCATGAAAGTAAGTGTCAACATCGAATGTCCGTCGGATGAGGCATGAACGATAAAGTACAAGAACAAAAAATGTTACAAATAAAAGTGTAAATTTATGATTTCAAACAGCCGATTTGAACCATTTGTACCACAAAACACCCCAAAAAAGCCAAAGCATTAGTAAGCCTACATACATACACATACACAACACACACACACATACGCTCACACACACACAACACACACACACACATACACACACATATACAACACACACACACACACACACACACACACACACACTAGTCGGTCTACTTGATATAGACAACCAGTTCACCTAGTTGCAAGTCTATTCACATGAATACGTGTTTAAAGGGACACATCGTAATTGAAATTTTATTACGACACGTACTCCGGTAGGCGATTTGATTACGGTTTGCTGAGTCAATGTAAATCTCGAGTGAATTGTTTGAGGTCGTGTGCCTCGCATAACCATACTCTATACACAGGCACATAAGTCGTGTTTGCTCCTATGCCGTTAGCATGTCATGTGCGGTGCATCGTAAGGGTTGGGTTGTGTTGATGCCTGAGCGCAAACGATTTTTTGCCGTAGTAACAGACAAGCTTTGCTTGTATAATACGGAGAAAGAATTTGAAGATGGATATAGTGCGCCCCATTCCATGTCACTGGAAGGCCCTATCGAAATGTGGATCGATCCAAAGTACACCGAAAAGGTTGGACTGCGTGGCGAACTACCGCGCTCGATACAAGAACTCAGAAAGAACGTAGCTGGATCTCACCTGAAAGCAAACACACGCATGCAAAAGCCAACGACGAGGGTAGACCCGACCCCCAAAAAACAAGGCGTACAATTAAGTCCCACCGCGCCGGAGGTGGGTAGCTTCCAACTCGTACCAGATGATGCGTTGTTCGATGGGCTTGATTACATGTTTAGGTGGGCGATAACATTGCTATGCATAATTGTGGGAGCTGATCGCCGACCAGAACTGCCACCGTTTCTGACCAAGTTAACAGCTGGAACATTTAAAAAGAATGCTCCCCTGGAGTCACTTAACTATGTATCAAAGCGATTGGGTGTGTTGCCCATAAGTAGCTTTGAAGTTACAATGTCCATGCCAAGAAACTCAGAGAAGACTCAACGGCTGTCTCCGACGGGCACTGCGAGACCAACGGGGGCACTTAGTATCGAAGCCAATCAGGTATGAATCCTTCTGTAGGATAAGGTAAAAAGTGTATGCCGTTAAAGCCCTTTTATCTTTAGCTTTAATCATCCTTGTGGTTGTATATAAGATTTTTCTCGGCTTCTTGTACTTGCTTGTGCTTTGAACAAGTTGTTACCAAATCTTGACATATCTTTACCAGTGCCGGGTGCATGGTCACATAACATTGGTGATACTAAGCTTCATGTCACAGACTGGGATTTGAATTGAATTGTAGATTTTTGACATTAGTGAGAAAATATGGCAGCCCATTTTGCTTGTCTCGTTGCTGTGATCACCCGTAAAGATGATTTTTATGCCACAATATCCAGTGATTACAAACGTACGTCTCTTCATTCGATTGTCCGGAATTACTGACTTGGTTGTACTTCCTATTTCTTCATAGATGCTTGGCAAGTTTCATGCACAAATCCAGTGTAATTTACTAGTGTATTCTGATCTTGTGAAGGCTGGGATAACTGTGAAAGATAACCTGGACAAATATATTGAGAAACCTAATGTTCAGGGCCAAGGAACCATAGATATTCAAAAAGGGCTTATAGACGCATTAGGAGGGTAAGTAGATCAGTGTGTTCGTGGAATACCGAGCACAGGCACAATGTTGCAGTTCGTAGTACTAAAGTTTTACCGAATATAATCTTTTAGATCTCTTAGCGAGTTTATGAACAAGGTACCGATGTTGCGTACGATTATGACATCCGATCAAACTGTTCAGCGACTTCAGATGCACCACATGTCATTATACAATAATCTGGGAATGCTCTTCACCATCAACGATGATAATGTATGCAGAACCATCTTGTGCAGATTGGCATACATAATTGTACTTGGACATAGTCATATTTCGACCTTTGTTGTGGTCATATATTGCGTAGTACGCTGCTTGTGAAGTACACTTGCCTTTTAATACCGTGATATGCTCTGTTGTTACTCTAAAGTCAAACTATAACTGTACAATCTTTACATACGTAGAACGTTGATCGCAGTTTGATTTTTCGTAACGTGGTGGATGTTCTTGCTGAGGTGAAGGCGCTACTAGTGGAACAAAAGTTAGCCTACACGTATGTGCTCCATAAACCTACTATCGTACATCCTGTGTACCTGTTTCTTATATATTGGTGGCGTTCCGTGAAATTTTCGTGACGCGGGGACATTGAAAAAAGAGAAAAAATCTTTCTTTGTGATGTAAATTCTATAATATTTCCCCAATTATAGTTCTGAGCTATATAGGTGCATTCGGTCGTTCACTTTTCGCTTAATTTTTTTAAAATTTCAACATTACGACGTTATCGTTATTTGATAAACTAGGAGATTGAGTCTGATGACAGTTTTACATGGCACAGAGCGTGGAGAAAGATCTCTTCCAGAAGATGTTGAAAAATTATCTGTTGCCAACCCTCTTAGCGATATGACAATATCACCCGGGTTTAAAACCGCCCCAAATAGCCTCATCTCGAATAACAATGATGAGACAATTTTTAACACAGAGTCACCAAAAAGGTTCGTTTTTGCAGTTGTATATTTCGCATAATGTTTATATGGGAGAAAACAGCTGATTTGTGTTCATTAATCTGCTGTGTGGGGCATTGCGAATGAATGGGGGTGTAGAAGTAGACGGTGATACAATGTGGTTTGTGCAAAGAGTGGGCTGAGCGTGCGTTGTGTATTTACGTACGCGGTCATATTTTGGCCAATATGTTGATGTATACTGGCACGTATCTATTTTACGAATTTTTTTCATTATTAGTAGATAAGATTATACAAAAACCAGTTGTCCGAATGGTCAATGTCTTGTTATTGGTGAGATTTGTCGGTGTCTAGTTTTGTTTTGCCGTCGTTGTTCACTATCGTGCTTGCAGCTTTGGTTCGTTGCTGTTGGCTGTTTCAATGCATCTTGAAACCTCACTTTTGTCGCATATGTTCTAATCCCTGATTCACAACTTCTTACAATTTCGTGTGAATATCACCGACTATCCTTTACCGTTAATCAACAGTATTAGCACGCTGGATCGATTCAGGGTATGTTTAGAAAATCTACATGGTAAAATTTTATCCTGTAACAATTTGCATGTATGATGATGATCGCTTGTAGTGTTTAACGGCTTTCTCCCAGATGGGAGGATTGTGTGAAACGCTACTTTTGCTCATCAATACACATATTATTTTCACTCGTTGGTATATTGCCTAGTCAAATGCGGTGTACTTTTAGCTCAATGTTACTATTTTCAATTTTCTTTTGTCCGGACTCCACGCAGGTGCAATTTAAACGTTCTGCCAGCAGCACGATGCCTGTTTCTACGAGTGCAAGTAGGACAAGTAGGCTCACGAGATTGTACAATCGGCCGAAATCCGTTTCGGATACGAAAGCCAGAATAGTGTCAAATAATATTATCATCCCTGATACAGATGGATTCAAGCTGAAACGGTCGGTATCAGCGAATGTCATGAATAGTTACGGAATTCAGAGTGAAGACTTCGACGGAAGCGTGACCACTAACACGCCTTGTAGCACATTCGAAGAAAATGTATTTATCGATGAAGTACGCCCAACAGAGATGCCCATGGAACTAATACAATCACCAGAACTAAGTCCTTGTATTGTACGCCAGGTCCCGGTAAGAATTGACCTATCTGGGTACATCAATCATCTTACCACATATGTGTGAAGAAAGCGGGACTTTGTGATGATTTGCTCATTGCTGTGCCATTTGTAGTAGAACGAATCGGTTGCCCTTTATTTGACACTCCCTCATACGACTGATGTCTATTTTTCCACAGAGCAAAAGTATGGATCAGTTTGGTATAGATATACCTACATCTACAACTCGCAGTGGCAACACACGGACGTTCTCGACGAGGACCACCGGTAATAACAGCGCAATGCATTGGAGGAACAAAATCGGATTTTTCCATGGGTCTAGTCAGAATGGCACTAGCAATACAAGTTTAATGTCTCCCACCGGAAGTGCTGGAACAGACACAGATTATAGTATTAGTAGTAATGAGAACAACAATGTGCAAAAGAAAAACGGAGCTGGTGCTGGAACTGATACTGGGCGTGTTACTAGTGCGGAGGCCGTGACGAACATGGAGACGGAGAGTGAACGAACTGTGGATCCATGGAAGTATGGTTGTCCGGCGCGAAAACCTGGAGATTGTTTTTGTGTTTACAGGCTATCCATAGATAATACTGGGCGGCCACCGAGTCCACCATTATTACCCATTGCTGGTTGCAAATGTGCAACAGTGACTAATGATTATGAGGACGACGCCTTAAGGGAATACTTTAACTTGGTTATGATGGATGAGGACGAGCCCAATGCCTCACCCATCCTCACATCCACCCAAGCACCTAGCATTTTGCGCCCAGCCGACTCTCCTACCCCTATTGAGATAAATTTGAACACCTCCACTGTGAAGACTGATATGCGTTGGTGCAAAACTAGTGGCTCTAAAAAGATCGTACGCGGTGGTACAAAGGAGTCATTATTGAGATATCTTACACGTCACGACGACGCAGGTAAGCTATGATTATGATGATGTGCATATACTTTGTTGTGTTGTAAGATCGAGATGCTTGGTAGATGTGTATAGGCGTGTGAGAATTGGTATTATTCGTGTTTTTCTCTTCTAATGCTTAGTTATTCTGTTCATTTCTGCGCGACTACAATAGATGACGAATATTTGAACTTGTTCTTGATGGTCTATCAGTCGTTTACGACACCTGATAAAGTGCTGGACTTCATGTGGCGACGGTACGATACAATAAGAATACCGGCTCTGCGCGCATTATCTTTATTCTCGTACTCTTACACGAGATTACTTGCTTATGTGCACTTCCGATGCTTTATAGTCGCTTACGTATTTGTCATTTTGTTCAGATTTCACATAGAAACACCGGAAGGTTTAAGTACACAAGAGAGGGACCACTACATGGAGCACAAAGTGAAAAGGATTCGTGCGCAGGTCGTGCATGTCTTAGAACGGTATGTGATGACTTTTCACTATAGACCGGAATACACGTAGAATATTCTATATACTTTGATCGTACATGTATTGTCTGCATTTTTGCGAAATATTACTGGGATCGATCACGAACCCTATGAAAAAAGTGTATGTATTCATCAAATTTAGTAGAATTGTTTTCGTCGTGTTTTTCTCATATAGTTTCTTTTACTGTTTCCTCTTAATTCCTTTTTTTGGTTTTCTGCGCGTGAAAAGGTGGATTACCGAGTATTCTAACGATCTTGTCGAAGACTTTGCGTTTGTGGCACGATTGGTCAATTTTATTCTTGGAATATGTCGAATCGTGCCCAAGGAGAGCCATGATTTGCTACAAATTTTTCAAATAATGATGAATTCTCGTATCGGCAATGTGTACTTGATGGAACCGTTCCGAGTGACATTTGCAGCACCAAGTGAAATGACTGCGTTAGCCAATGACCTCGTCTTTTGGAAACTAGAGGAGAGCCTGGTGGCAAAGTGTGTTTAGTGTTTGTGTATTTGTAGTGTTTGCTGTTGATCACATTCTTCTAGTAGGAAGCGTGCCCATGCTGTTCGGTGTTCGATTGCAGTTAAGAGTCTTACACATACTTGTCAAAATACTTTTATTCCCAAGAATATCCAATACTACTCGTTCGCATCGTTATCGCCCTGTTCTCATGTCTCTTGCGCTTGTTTGGATATCATAGACAATGTGCATTTATCGAATGGAAGCTTTTCAGGGCGATTCGCTCTCAGGAACTACTTAATCAGAATTGGAATCGTGCGGAAACGAGGCATAAGTCTCCTAATGTACTCAAGTGTATCGATCAAGCTCGCAATATGACAGCATGGGTGGTAAAATGTATTCTTTTAAGAGACATGTGCAAAGAACGCCAGAAGCTATTAAAATGGTTTATCAAGCTGTCATGGGTAAGCTCACCTTCTGTTGCGTTTTGATTTGCGTCGTTATGATTGGTATACAATGATTATACATGCCTTGCTCACTCACCCCATCGTACTTCCCCTGTTTGGCCGTTTCCCATGAATAGCGGTGCTACCAGATGAATAACTTTGCAACTACGATGGCGCTAATTGCAGGGTTCTCCAACGCTGCTATTAATAGGTTAAGACACACGTGGGATGGTATAAGCAATTCCCTTAAAAATAAACTGGTAACAATGCGCATGACCCTTGCGCCTGACAATAATTCAGCGAAATATCGACGAACTCTGCAGTCTATCAAAGGCCCGAGAATTCCTTTTCTAGGTATGCGCTTCAATCGAAGAGCTATATATTATAACCGCAATTTTTTTCGTCATTGCCATCTATCTTTCTCTGTACTACCACACTCTTTGTATGAATAACAATGGCAGAAATACCGTGCAATACGCTGTTAATCAATTGGTATGTGTCTCACAACCTTGTATCAATTCATGCAGGAGTTCACTTGACAGATCTGACATTTATTGATGATGGAAACTCGGATATGCTCAAAGATCATCCCGACTATGTGAACCTTGAGAAACTTCGTAAAACGTACAAAGTTATAGTAGAGATCCAAGGATACCAGCAAGAAGCCTGTGCGGACGTAAAATGTGATCAAAAAATTGTATGTGCTCTATTACATATGTTCCCTGTTACTGATAGGTTTAAGGTCCATAGTGTTGGGAGCACGAGACTGTACATGTCATTACATACTTGTCACGCAGTAGAAGTTTTATAATCGAACTTCTATTACACTTTGAAACTCGAATAAGACGCAATTTTATATATAGATTTTTGTAAGCAATGAATACTTGCACCTTTCATGATGCCTTTGATTTGGCTATGTTTTCATACCTTGAAAAATCCACCCTGTATTGCCATAGATTGATATTCTTATGAGTTATGTGGAGCCTTTGGATGAAGAGAAAGACTATCAAAAGTCGCTGAAGCTCGAGGTTTGTGCATAGCATTATTTTTATCGTGTATTTAAGACCTGTTCATAAATTTAAAATTTAGTAACGCGATTGCAATTTATTCCAAACAACAGCCACGCAACTCAACATATGATGAAATTAAGTGACCAAATACAGTTCAGCGACGATTCTCTAATCATCCGGAAGGAGTATATAATAACAAGACTATGGACTAAGAAGTTCAGTTGGCCAATAAATTTGTGATTACCACCTAAACACGATTCCTCTTTGGCAAACTGGTATATTTTTTTGTCTAGGGAAATCAAATTTTTACTGTAGGACACGTCAAATTTTGGGTTTAGTCCAAACTGAGTTAGTGAATTATCGTTTTATTCGACTTTGTTTCCTCGATTGAATTCCTTGCTCCGATCGAATGATTAAGTGCACGATCTGGACGCGATATACGTAAGTAAGACACGAAACCTATATGCTGATGTACTTTTGTCTCAGTATGAAATATGTGTTTAGAGGTATGCGAGTAAACCACATGCTCGTACGGAGAGACTATTGCCATTGTTGGGATAAATGATTATCCGTCCCCAACAGTATTACATTTATACGCGTGGGTTTGCTCTTCTACCAAGACTTTTCTGTAATCTATCTTGCTTCACCTTTGTGCTCCTAAGGTCGGGTTCAATAATGTATTTTTTCTGTGTCATTCGTGAGCAATGTTAAACCACTTGCGATTTATGAATCTTCACAGCAGTATTCGATGTGAGATATTGAGCGCCCGACAACACAGTCGTTGCGCCCACCGACCACCTGTTTAAGGATGAATGTATATCATATAAAATCATAGTTTACATAAGTCTTGGTTTAGACTTTAAAAGTAGAAAGACGAGCGCGTACGAGTACAATAACAAAACTTACTGAAAGACCTCTAAAGGCAACGTTGTTCCCAAGCCTAGTGAAGGATACACAAGTGAAGAACCAATTAAAGCCAGTTGTAGGCACGTGTTCACCTGAATACATTATTCGTGTTGCAATATTCTTACCAAAACAATATAGCGTGATTTTCGGTACCAAAATTACACATTTGGAAATTGGTTGTGTACCATGGATGTCGAATTTTAATGAAGACAATACCTTGCCAAGCATAGTAGGGTGAAATTCTGTTGTACCATGGGATGCGTTAAAGAACTTATGCGTAGTGACCTGCGTTGGGGGAACATTACTCAGAATTTGTGATTTAAATACGACTGAGTGATAAGTGATAATAACTGCAGTCCGAAAGCGGGGCTTTACAACAGGACATACCGGTGCGTCCAACGATTTGTAACGGTAGAATAAGCCGCCTATCAACAAACCCACATCACGTCCAATGATAACGGCAGCTAGTTGCCACGGCATCAACGACATATTTGCCTCAGATACTATAAAACGCACCATCAAATCAATCCAGCAAGAGATCAGATTCCACAAACCTCATGAGACATGAGGAACGTTGATGTACAATACGTCGAACACGACCTTAACACTACAAACTTGATACAAATTGCATACCTACTACAACCGTCATAAGAAATTTGTCACAAATAGGATCTAATGCAGTCCCAAAACGAGAAGCCTGCGATGGCCACTTGCGAGCGATCATTCCGTCAAACTATGAAATTAAAGATCGTATTGACGTGAACAAGTTATCAACGTGCAGTGTGCATTACAGCTCCGCAAGATGTTCAACAGACCCAAAGCGCTCCAGACATAACATATACCTGCTCAACTATCTGCTACGTAGGAGACTTACCATGTCTGTGACGCCGGCAACGAACAACAGACCGAACGCGCCTATAGTATTGCCAGACAAGATCATACTCGCAATGAAAGGAGATGCGGCAGCGCGACCCACACACAGTAGATTCGGTATGGTGTATATATTGTCGTTCTGTTACAGTACGCAGAAAATACAGAGATTAGACCAACAGACAAAGTAGATAAGACACCGTGAATCGTTTCTATACATCAAAACTGCAGGTATGACAGCTGTTAATGCTATGTCAAAGCAAAATTGCAGTATTGTGTTGAGCTATTTGTGTCTTTCTGTGTTGAGTTTAGCAGATAGCACATAAGAAAATACTACACGTTATCACCGAAATAAGTTCTTAGCACTACAGTTCATGAGAGTTGATCTGTATTGCTGTCGCACGCTGTCGATGTTAGTAGCTTAACAACAAAAGCAAAAAACAACATTTTACGTACGTACCAGATTATTATCTAAAGCACTTTTAGTCGTAGATGTTTGTGAGTTGTTTTGAATTGATTCATTCCTGCCTGAATGTTCCTGCTTATCGTGTAGATGGCAGCTTGTACTAAAGTTTAGAGACCGAAGGCTTCCACTGATGGTGGGGAAAAACTGACGGTATGTGGGTTGAAGCGCACGTGTAATTGGGGTTCCAGCCCTACACCCGAGTGTAGCACGCATAACCGCACTATGACTGCGTCTTGTTGTAGGATTCACAGTTTGGGAGACAATCGAAGAGTGGGTATATTTCCGAGCACAGAAACGTGTATAGCAGTGGACTGGTCCGCATGATCGACCAGCCACGGCTGTACGAATCAACGCACTACTCGACGCCTGTGATGACCATGACCAAGCAGCACATGGGTTATACATTGTATCACAAACTTTGACGAAGCAGGCGAAGGATGAATGTATTTGAAGGCTATGTATGGCCTCCAGCTGTTAATTATGGATATATCTCACTGAATCACACACTCACTTTACTTACTTACTCACTTATTCACTAACTCGCTCACTTCACTCTCACTCACATGTACGAAAATGCACGTGTGCTCGACTGCATGTGTTGCCATTGTACCAAAAAAACACAAAATTTGCATAACAACATGACACCAATGACGTCACACTAATTCTGGTGAGCACTTTTGAGTTCCGTTTCGTCCCATATTTATGGATTCCCGTCATAGATACCTCTCTCCCGATGATGTAAAGTCATACTTGCTCTTAGGGTTTCCCCATATACATACATCATACGGTGATTCGTACACGATGCACATACGGTCGGTGGTGGTCGAAAGAGTGTTGTCGTTGTGTGGACCGTTTTTCAATGTCCGTAGGCGTAGTGTCGTGAGGAAATACTCAGGCTTTCACTATTAATAATGCGGTTATGCTGTCGGGTGGCATGGTGCACCATTGCGCTGGTGTGTGTTCTGGGGGTGTGGTTGACTTCAACACATTTAATCTCTCCAGATGATGTGACAACCAAGTCATTGAAGCGTAATCAACGTCGATCGTCGCCTACACTTCGTAACAAGGTCCAAGAAGGCGTCGCCGAAACTCCAGGACCAACGATCAGAATCTATAGGTCAGTGGAACACGCTTCTCTTCTATATAATTAGTTGAATTATTTAACTAGTCAGGATGATACTCCCTTTTCATCTGTGACGTGTTTTTCCTGTGGTTATAGCATCACGCACCACGGCTCATCGAGTGATTCATCCAAAACGTATTATATTCAATGTGGAGAGAGCTGGTTCGAGTGATTAATTTCTCATATTGAGTGTGTTGGTTTCCTTACATACACAAACTGCATAATCTTTGTCGATCATGGACTGTGAACTGTCTCATGAAAAAGCCGTCTACCATGAAATCTGACAGTACAAGGAAAACGAACAACAAAACTCCCGTCCAATTCACAAGTGTTGTTTATCGTGTCATACATACATTAGTCAAGCTTTGCTGTGTGGCACTTCTTTTCAGACCTCGTACTTATAATTGTAAATGTGGTTATTGTATCTAACTGTCTGCTCGGTCTTCCTATATCCTGCCATTGTACCCAGATATAAACAGATGGATAGAATACTTTCTGCGATGAGCAAGCAGGTCAACTGGACGTTGAACGAACTCGACCCAGTATGTTTATATATCTATTTTATTGATAAGCATGCCAAAGGCACACGTGTAAATTGTTGTTCTGGACTAATAGTCCGATAGATGCTACGATAAAATTTTCTTGTTTCATCCAGACTCTTGTTTGAAGCTGAGCAATTATCCACAATAGCGAGATGCTCATCAAAGGCCTTCTTAAGAATTGCTTAGTTACTTGATGATTCCACTTGTACTTTTGTGTCACACATAAGTTGTTTCAATTCAGCCTGGAGAAAGTGATAGATCATAATATTAAAAGAAGCACTGTGCTTGTGGAGAACCCGGAAGAAGCCGACTTCTTTTTCATTCCGTTCTATGGAAGAATGGCGTTTGATTTTGAAGATGTAAGGTACGATGTATAGACTGCGTTTGTAGGTTTTGCGTTCCTTGACAAGCCATAGCTAATCACCTGTACTGTCAATATGCCTCAGCTTTGGCTTCCTTCCATGTTGTTTCTACAATTTGTAGAAATCTTCATAATTTGCAGATAAAACTTTGGGATGCAACATACTGGACACTTTTGGACAGTCAGTGGTTCTGGCGGAAAGGAGGTGCAGACCATATTGTTGTGCATTCACATACACGGTACAAATTTATTGATTATTTGATTGATTAAGAAAAAATCGATTCCTGTTTTGATGAACTTAATAGTCTTTACATAATTCATCCAACTTGTCAAGCCATTGGCTCCCTGTTGATTGTCTAATCCCTATCACTAATTTTGTAGAGGAACATTTCGAACTTACAACCATCTGTGGGAGTTGATCAAAAAATGTATGTTCATATCGTTCGAAGGGGAAGGAGCAGATAAAAGAGAGGGTGTATTACCCTTCCGTACATCAAAAGTATGTTTGCTTTATGTGGCCATACTACTGATAAAACCATCGATAAACGTTGTATTGCAAACTTGGCATAGTTATGTATGTCCCTCGTGTAGCAGCTCTAGATACTTAAGTTCCCTTGTATATGCGGGTTTCACATTCAACGCACAATCTTTTCACACCAATTTACGAACAGGATATACTTGTGCCATACCTTGTACAACATGGTCTAGCTGATGGATCAGCACGACGTAACCAAAAGAAAATTTGGGCACATTTCAGGTACAAGAGTATCCATGTCAGTTGTCCTTATCAGAATGTTTTTTCAAGGTTTGAGGGTGTATCGTTTTTCATAGATATGTATTCATACCAATACTATTCGTTCTATCCAGAGGAAGCCCGACGAATGAAATAAGAAAAAAGATTATTGAATTACAATTTCCTAAGAATAGATACGTTGTTTTGGGTCTTTTGAACACTCGGCTCGCACAAGTATGTAACAATTTTCTGGAGCAAGCAATGCAAGCTACAATTAAATATTCTCCAATTAAGCAATGTAACTTACTAGTCTGGTGGTCATTTTGCGTCGAATATAGCACACAACTGCGGATAAGGCGTATAAAATACATACGGGTAGATTAGAAATGCGGCAGTCGATCTTCTGCCTTTGTCCAGGTGTGAAAGTTGTCACAGTGTCGTCAAATATGTAATATGCAAATCAGCAAGATTAATCGTACGCAAAACAAAGGTATTATAGCTTACGTACGTATACTGTCTCGTTTACATGATGTTTTGCAGGTGGCCTTACACCGTCATCTCAAAGAATGTACGTAGCCATTGCAGCGAATTGCATACCAGTGGTAAGTACTTCCTACTATTCAATTATACCTCACATGAATGTTAATCTCACGAGACAGGAACTTACCATATGGATATTGATGCACATACTTAAGTTGTTAATTTGCGGAACAGATTGTGAGCGACGATGTTCAACTTCCATTCCCTGGCTTAGTTGACTACACAAAGTTCACAGTGAGAATCCCAGAGGCCATGGTAAATCGTATCCCGGACATTTTGGATTCGTTCACCGCAAACCAAATTGCACGATTGCAACAAAATCTCAAAGTAAGAACCTTGAATTTAAATTTAGAACGTGCGTTTAGCAATGCTTTTGCTGTTACATCGCTGCGTGTGCGGGAAACGTATTACGTGGTATAATGTATTGACGATGACAATCACATGTTTATTTATTCCCCATTGTGTGATTTGCCTTAACATAGATATGGCGAAAGCAGTTGCTTTTTAACCAACCTCGTGCGGAAGAAGGAGACGCGTTTTCCCTAATTTTGGAGACACTTGCACGAAAGGTTTAAAATAATGAGATAACATAATCGATATACGCAAACATTTGGAATTACATGGTGTAGGGACATTTTTATTTTAATCACATAATATAGTACATGTTATGTAAACTAGGGATACTTACGATACATACAGAAAAAAATTGCCGCACCACCAGCAGACGGGGTTTACTGCGTATGAAATCATTCCCAGTTTAAAAAACTAAGCCCAACTTTGCAAATGAATCTTTCAGATAACATGTATTATACTCACAAGCGCATGTGCTCATCGTTTCTCTCTGTCTCTTGTCTCGGTGCTTCAAGTCGCTACTTCCTTCGGAGATTAGCACAATAGGATTCTATTTTTCCCCTCTAAACTTCTTTTTTTCTTCTTCGGACATTTGCAATATCTTTGAGCGGGCGGACACCTTTTTCCTGCGTGCCTTGGATGAATTATCCTGTACATCAGGGTCTGTAGTAGATGCTGTATCTCCCTTTACAATGTCCCATGGCGTCTTTCCCTTTACGTGCTGGTCTCTTAACATCTTGGAAACTTCGTCTGACATAGACTTTCCTGTTATATAGTACTCCACGTAGTACGAATAGAGGAGAAACAGCATGCATCCCACGATTGTGTATCCCAACACTGTCCAAAAGTCCAGTGCGCGGACTGAGCTGAGAAATTGATCCTGAAGGTTCTCAAAAAATGACTTTGTGACCTTCCCGGTTGGGAAAGGGTTTGAAAATCCAGCGATTTCGTCTTCATCGTCAACAAGCACATTATCGGCCAACACGTTCATCGCAGGAATAAGAAGATGCGTTAAGAGAGCTTGCATAGTTGAAAAACCTTTCCAAACGTTTTAGTTTCGTAGGTTAGTTGATTGATCGTGTGTACCTTACTTGGATACAATGATAGAGACACGTTCGACAAGCACACGTCAGACTTTTAATTGCGATACAAACGGGCGTTCGATAAGCACACAGCTGACGTTGAGATAACGATCGAAGAAGAAAATAAAGCCTCTCTCCTCGTTTTGTTTTGGTTTTGTTTTCGTTTTGTTGTGTTGCGGTAGCTATACACAGGTTAATCCCGTTAATTCCGTTATATTTTTAACGGACCATGCTATTGTATGTTGTGCCACCGACCGAACGACCGATCGGACCGACCGGACCGACTTTTTTTTTTCGCCCCCTGTTTTTATTTAGTTTTTTTTCCTTCTCACGCAACACACACACACACACGCACACACGCACACAACACACACACACACACACACACACACACACACACACACACACACACACACACACACACACACACACACACACACACACACACACACACACACACACACACACACACACACACACACACACACACACACACATTCACTCACAGGCGCTCTGGCTACGCCATCGACTTCGCCATCCCGACGCCATCCATTCTCATCCTCATCATCCCTTCCCTCTCATCCCATCCCATCCCGTCGTATATCATCCGTTGGTTTTTCTGTTCTCTATGCTAAGGTGGGAGTAAGTGCAGTCTTGTTACTCTGTGTGTGAGGGTTTGTACCCTGAATCATACTGTAGTAACTTCATAAATGGATCGAGTCGATGAGGCTCAGGCCCACCAGCAGCATCTGGATAAACTCTCAAGACTGCTCGATAAGGAGGAGGCTGTAGATGACGATGGTGGTGATGAAGATGATGTGATGCTTGAAGGCGAAGGGGAGAACATGCAGCCAGAAGAACCCATCTGCCCACCAGGCATGTGCATTGAGTGTACGGATCAGCCTGTAGCTATATCTTGTGTGGAGTGTCAAGACGACTATTGTGAAGTGTGCTTCGATGCCATCCACAGGTCTGGTACACGTAAGCGACATTCAGTGAAGAACATTGGCAACCCAGAAGTCGGCCATAGTGCGACTGTTGCAGAACAAAAATCGCGGAACTGTGCTGATGAGGGGAATCCGTACGGTAGAGCAAGTCTAGATAAGTTCATTATTGGCGGTATTGAGGAGGCTAAAGACCAGAAGCTGAGTCGGAATAGCGGTGGGCTGGGTGACTGGTTTGTTCAGAGGTCGAAGTCAATCCCACTGAGGTTGACGTTCGAAGAACGGAAGTACCTTCGATTATTGGAGGCTGCCTTAAATGTGTCTGAGTACACAGAGAAGGTATATGTCTTTAAGTGAGATTACTTTTCCGCACGTCTTGGTTGTGAACACTTTTAAACTTATGTCAATGTATGCTTTGTATTTTATGTCATACTCATTCTATGCAGGTTGACATATGCTACTTTAGATCAAGGTCTAAACGGATAGTTGAGCAAGTCAGAGACATTTGTGCAATTTTGTCAGGACTGCTTGTGGCTTGCGACTACAAAAGTGGACAGAATCTAGTGAAGAATCGTGAATTTAGTGAAAACGAACACTTCTTCCAAAGTGTCTTTGAGATTGGACGCAGATATAAAGTTTTGAATCCAGGTACGAACAGAGTGACTCTGTCTATTCTATATATATTGTGTATTTATGATTTTATGACTGATTTACAGTAAAACCTTGTGCATCGTAGGGACTCTAGAATAGACGAAAATACTCTAACTTACCATAAATTCTGTTATGTGTTTGCATATTTGATAGAACGTATGCGGTCTTCGTACGGGAAGCTTCTTTACTTTCTACAAGATACGCAAATCCCTGAAATTAACGAGATGCTTGAGTTCTCGTGCGTCATACCAATGAAAACTGTGCACTCTTACCTTGAGAACAACAACCTACTATACATGCTTCATGACGAAGCCATGGAGATCGCTACTCAAGAAATCTCGCCTCATGGCAAGTCTCGAAGAGAAATTCAAGCACAAATTCGAACGAAGAACATGGCTGCCAAACATATACAAAGAAAGTAGGTCGTTCTTAGCGTTCTCGTATCGGGCTTCTACTTCGTCTGTTACGGTTGCTACAATCTGATTGCAAATGTTTCTTTTTTTATGTGTAATAATTGATCTACTGTAGATACGCAGACCCGGCGAAAGGAGTATCTGAAGATGATATCGAACGCTGCCTTGTGTCTATAGGCGATAACAATTCCTTTTTGCATTTTAATCGTGACCCATGTGATGAACTCATTTGCTATCTCAAGGCGTATTTTTCACCGACAACAATAGAACCCGCGTTCTCTCTTGCGATCGTTTCGGGTAAACAAGGAGCTCGTCTTACTCACAGCCACAAGAGACAGTACGACTATGTGTTGCAGTCACTTTCGCTGTGGCGTGAAATTCTTCACGATTTCTTCAGACTTTGGAATTTGGCAGAGACGGATCTTCTTAAAGAGTCTAATGTATATCGATTGGTAGATACAGGGCAAGGTTTGAACCGAATCCAGAGCTGTAACAATACCTCGAGACTTATGCATGCCATTTTGAACAAAGTATGTATAGGCAAGTATCTTTCTGTGATGCGTTGTGTTATACTTCATAGTTGCTCATGTTTTCACGCTACCTGTGTTGTTAAATGGATGCCCCCCCCATGTTGTAGTAATTTATTGCAGTACTTCGATACCTCTTCCAATAATAATTCGGTTGGTAAGAATAATTCCATTGACACATATGCGACCGTTTATATCAAATTGTGCTCGACTTGCAGGCTCAGCAGAAGGTAGACGCATGGGTAGGATCTTCTGTTATTCACATGGGTGACCACAATGTGCCGAATGCGCTCATGTTTATTGATAAGGTAGTTTATTCTAAACTGTCCTTTCCTATGATCACCTTCACAGTGAGCAATTTCTAAACTTTTTGAACAAATTTTAACCCAAGACCTAATTAAGACGTGTGTTTTCGTCTACTAATTTTTTCCTTACCCATTGTAGTATACACAAGTTGCTAGAATATTAAACCCCATTGTGATTTGCCTGCGGAAGTTAGATGGACTAGAAAATGATCCAGGTATATATATTCATTTTTTTGCTCAGTTCGAACAAGTTTTTCTGTGCTGTTTGTATCTTTGAGGATAGAGTTTCGTGCCCTATCCCATATGACTTATTGGGCTAATTTTTTCAGGTCTGGCAGAGTATATAAAGACCACTTTCACCAGCGTAGATAACTGTAAGCGAGTGATTCTGACCGATTTCTTCAAGTTTGCATTCGATGGTAGTGGTGCAGGTATGAATAGTTCAGTCTGTATTATTCCCATTCGTAATCTTATTTTTCTCTCATATTTGATACATTTACGAATATTTTGTTTCCCTGTTTGCAACCTCATTATGTAGACAATTTCTTTGACGCCGGATCGTGTATTGATGGCCGTCTTACTTCTGCATGGAATTGGTGTTCACAACTAGAGAAGAAGAGATTCTACCCTGTTTTCCTTTTGACTGGATTTGTTGGGTTTGATGGGCAATTTTAAAATATGTTTCAACCTTCCTCGAACCGCGGTGTTCATTATATTTTGCTTTGTATTGTGCAAGTACGGTGGTTCAATGTATGCACTTCTATTGAATGTTTACGAGGATTGGACACATGTCCGTTGTAGAAGTATGTTTTAGTGTGCTACAATATTAGCAAATCAACTATAGTGTGAAACTTGAAAATAGGGATTGTTTACAGGCCATATACCTGGTATGCGCAAATTGCGACTACTAAATGACGTCAAGATGATAGATAAGGCCGGCCCTAGTAAAGAATGACAAATCAAGTGCTACTTTGTATAATAAAAACTAAATGGAATAATAGTTCCCTCTATTAACCGAGCGAAACCAAGCCGAAAGCTTTTTTATAGGCGAAGATGCTCCACTCGTATAATCCACATGTGTACTGTTTGAGTTTAAATCGTGTACTCTGCAGGCTGGCTATTTAGTTAATAAAAAATAAGTGCAGTCTGTTTGCCATCAAACGTCACTATCATAGCAACGTGAGATATGCAGTCGTTGTGCAGTTCCTCGTTATTCCGTTATTCTCCATAAACAAACAGGCCAATGGTCCATGTGCGCTTGTGTTTGTTACGATGAATGTTAATTTATCTTTCTTTTTCAATTCTATATAACTATTTCTGTGCAATTGGAGCCAACCAGCGACAACTAGGGAAAGTAGAGAATCCGTGTCACTAAATGCGAGTCAAGTTCACCGTTTGTGTCGGCAAAGCCACTGTGCTGTGCACCTTCGTTTTGTTAAGTTGACGAAAAGGGAGGCAATGAAACTGTTGTATATTATCAATCAACGTGTTACATTTGTGTATCTATAGAAGCAGTCAGTTAAGGACCGGTTGGTACTGTTAGAAAAGAGTTCATGAGATGGAATGAAGACTGAAAGACAAGGCTAACGAGTAAAGGATTTCGAGGAGTTTAAGGAGTTTAAGTGAACTAACTCTCTTTAACTGTATATATAAAAACTCAGAACGAACGAAGGCACTGTAAGCATCGTTGTGTAACCAACCAGGTATGATTACATTTAAATTCATCTCAGCGCACTGGATGGATGGGATTGAATCGAGCACTAACAGTTAAAAACGGATGCCTAATTATGGCACTACCTAAGCTATTTGCAATAGAATTACAACTGTGCCGTATATGGATGAGACAGGATAGTGGGGTTAGACAGGATAGTGGGCACTAACTAAGCCATTTGCAATGGAATTGGTGTTGTGCTGTCTGTTTATGGGAAGACATGATAGCAGTTAGCGATATAAATTAAGATATCTCACGAAGTATGCGAACTTCACGTTTCACTGTGAAACATTTCTGTCGTTCTTCGTAAGACTGTGTAAGAATAACGATTCATCATGGAGTCCAAGACAGGTATCCAGTTTGTTTTCATCCGTATATTTTCATCATTGATGAATGTTGAATTAGTGAGTTGGATTTTATACCATCTTTAACGACGTGATCCATCGATTTCAATGCGCACAGACATGACTACCGCACATGAGATG
The DNA here is from genome assembly GCA_033442365.1 of Creolimax fragrantissima. Taxonomy (NCBI): domain Eukaryota; class Ichthyosporea; order Ichthyophonida; genus Creolimax; species Creolimax fragrantissima. The sequence goes on along the minus strand of JAWQFL010000014.1, from coordinate 1,146,651 downwards.
TATGATAATGGAGACGAGGATATTATCACTTCAAAAAAAGGCCATCCATTCAAGTATAAGGGTCGGTACTGTTGGGGTGGGATGTCCAGGTGGGTGTTCATCGCGTTCATAGTTCTACTCTGTGTAATGGTCCTAGTTGCGATCTTAGTACCCGTGCTTTTCATTGTTGTAGGTTCCAGCTTGGCTCAATCAACCACCGACAATACTCTTGTAAGTATAGTGCAATTCTTGAGTGAAAACTTTACAAATCAGAGGGGCTATTTTATTATTGTTGACTTTCTTCACTACCAAGTTTTTATATGTCAGTATTCTATTCCTATTTGCATCAACAGATCCAAATCACCAACCAATCTATCGTTTTTTGGGGTCAAAACTATTATGACAGCTGTAAAAGTAACAGTGAATGTAATGTCCAACTTGAGGGTGAGGGTGCTAACGCTACTTGCACCCTGACTTCCGAACCCAGTTGTAACGCTGTGGCCAACACGATCCCCAATATCCTAATAATGAACCAGACTTTGACTTTCAGTGAAGTTAGTATTCCTGGTGTGATCCAAAGCGGGCGATTCGATTTGTATTATACAGAGGAGAACCGTGGAGACCCGTCAGCGTATCCTACGAACATGTCTGCACTTATTTTGATAGGTGATTTGTACGTTCCAGAAATAGACCTACATGGGGTCAGCGGTGGTACGATCACTGTCTACGATATTGAGGTCATACTTCGTGTCAGAGATCCTACGTTTTTCTCCAAATTGGCCGCGTTGGCCTCTGCACCTGGGATGGGCGGAATCTGGAATCTTCAAACAGGATCTGCAGTGGTTGAGGCGGACTTGCTAGGAACTCGGATGTACTACAAGACAGAGATGTCTACCTGGCTATACAATGTTGACTTGCTTCAATGTGATGGACCCATGTCTGCATTGCCACCATACTCCAAGGACTGCCCCTGCAAGAACACTTGCATCGAGTTTTCACACTAAACTGAGAAAGCAGAATAAAACCAAAAACAAGTCAAACCACACACGACCTATCTATCTTATCTATCTATATCCTTCCTCTTCTAACGCAACAGACATGTAACGGGTGGTGGTGCGGGTATTGCTATAACACACTATTTAAAGCTTTTAGCACGGAATAGTATCGTTAAAGCGTTTTTAACACAGAAGTGCTTCAAAAACGAATTCTTTTCGTTCCGTATTTATTATTGAATTTTTAGTTGAGTGTAGAACTAGATAATTAATTGGGGGTTTTTAGTGCAGAACTAAATATTTCAACAAGTGGATTATCGTTTCGGACAGGAACTGGTTTTTCGTTTGAGGCTCAGTCCCGTCATGTGATCGTCGACTAATTCTATTGTCCACGTCAATTAGTTCATTGTTTGAGATAATTAATATACAGTCCGTTTAGTAACCCACCCCATGGTCTGTTTACCCACCATCCGCGAACAGTGCGAAAATAGTGAACTAATTAATAGTAAAACATTAGTTAAGTATTTTAGTTCGTAACGAAAAATTGCAGGTGCCCTTGTGTGTGTTATTTCATTCATATGTACACATTAACACAAACGGAAGCATACAAGAAGCATACAGAAGCATACACATTAACACACTCACGGGAGCATACAGACAGCATATAGGAAGCATACAGGAAGCAAACATATACATACACGTATAGTAAACATGGTCACTTCCGCACCTTTAACTGTTGCCTCCTCCTACCGGAGAATCCTTCGCACTGCGTCTTCCACATTCAGTGGGGATAGTCAATTACTTGATGGTACGTTTAATATTCCACGGCTCACTCGGATATTTTTATTCTTCTCTTCACTTCAAGAAACATACATACACTTAAGTGGTACTTATTGATCATTCATCACAAGGTTTAACTAGAGTGTATTTGTCATTTTTACAGCTTTCAGAGCACAAATTCGGGCCAAGTTTGACGAGAATCGTACTGAAACAGACCTCAAAAAGATAAATAAGGTATGCAATTAAGTGCAACATGTTGTTTTGCACGTATTGACGTCTTGGTTGGTGTGCGACACGAGATGACTTGGTTATTGTATTTTTGCTACTGCTTCCTTTTAGTTGTTGAAGAACAGTGTCGATCTCGAGAAAATGCTACGAACAAATTTGGTGCAAGGGCGGCATACTGATCGTGACACAATAGGTGAGTATACATTCTGTCCGTGTTTGTGTTGATGGATTTCATTATTTTGTCTTCTTAGTGTTTTGTGTGTGATCTTTGTTTTTGAGTGGTTCATAACTTGTTTCTTGTCTGGCAATGATTTGCATTAGACGTGCGAATAACGGAGGATACGGAAAAAACCGACATGAAGAAGAGTAGATGTGGGTCTAAGTAGAACGTATGCATTCTACTGTTTCCACTTTCTGCATTCTGTCTATGGCACAAGATCGACAACACGTGTGCCTTCCCAGTGCTGAGATAGGATATGTGCATACACTCTTCTATCTGGTTCGTTCGAATATGAACAGAGGACATATCATTTTGTTGTATTGTGTTATTATACTTCATCGGCCTTTGTATATAATCATATGGCGATATGTATAATTCAACTTGTTCCTCACTGGAATAGATACGTACGAATATGGTACACCAAGCGGTTGTAGAAGTATCTTGCGTGGTGTATTTACATGGACACGCCATGTAAGTGGCGTCTTTCCATGGCGTAGTATATACTACTAGATATTTTTCTCAAAAGTCTAGCATGAGCTGTATAACGAGGATACACCCCACCAAAATATTAAAGCATTCTAGAGCATGTTATCTTCTCGGTAGACATATAGTTGTACGACTGTCAAGCTCATTGAAAGATAAAACTTTATAACCTATAACTCTTGACACTGGTATAGAATTGAGTACATCCTTGACTCCCTTCACTTCAGTAGCAAGCCACCCATTTCATAAGTAAATAATCCTATGTATCAGTAAACGACCGTGTCTTCTCCTGAACGACTTGAGTGTGCTTTAGATTCATACGAGCAAGTCGGCATTGCTAGATGTGCCTCCTGTAGCAGCTTACAATAGTAGCAATTTTCTTATTTCTAACGTTCAAACAATTAATTTTTCAAGATTCGTATCATCTTGTTCCCTTTCGACGATTAACAACCCCTCTTTGCGAAGGTGTCCTGTAAATAGAAACCTGCTGCGAGGAGCTCGACAACGGAGCGTTAGGACTACTCATACGGATATTCCGTGATGTAAAATTTGATTTCTGAACAAGGGTGGTCTTAACAGTATCCACAATCTCCAATGCCTACCGGAAAAAAGAAGAAGCAAAATGTCAGGAAAGCAAGGAAAGTACATTCGATGAAACTGTGACACGCATGCACAGTCCGACGTGGATAATTTTGATAGCGTGGAGACATGGACAGGATTCAGCGCGAAAACAACGATGCACAGTAAACAGACCTGTGTAGAACTATGGATTAATCCTATGATTGATGACAGACAACTGAGTACACAGCTGGATATGAAGACAAATAAGCTCCATCCGAATTGGTAAAAAAAACCGACGGTAATATTGGTGCCATTTTCTTTGTACAGGGTATCCTGTCAATGATGCGCAGAGAAGTATGAAGAACATAGGAGGATTCGTTATGAAGGTATTTGACATTGTGCACGTCAGTTTGAACACATCAATGGCAATCTTTGTGAACGCGGACTAGGGGCAGCCTATACCAGCGAACGATCCTACAGCTCGACCAACTTGCAAAACTAGCGCTTGGAAGCTAAGATAAGATATATAGTTTCGCTGCTTATACACCACATTCCTGCCTTCGGATGGGAAACTTCAAATACCACGATCGAAAAAAGACGCATGAGCCAACAATCGGGTGCATTTGCATGTATCCAAGGATACAGGGATAGCTCGTACGAACACAAGAGTACGCTAAAATCACGTACAATTCTCACACATACCGAGGGATTGTAGACTTGCCCGAACCACACACCGATGATTATACCGCAAGACAAGAACGCCAGCACTAGTAAGCTTGATCCCCATAGAAACGACCTTTCAAAAACAGGGAATCCCCACTGCATTGTACAACCGACCAACACCAGCGCTACATATATGTATCCAAACACTCGAACCACCTGGCCACGTATGCAAAGAATACTATGTCAGACTATTGGCCATCACGAGAACGTGGGATCTGTATTAAAAAGAAACGTAACATACCTGAAATGCAGGGCAATTCGTCAAAAACCCAAGAGACGACGACAGCACAGTGTTTGTATCGTTCACGTATACCTAAAATTTCAGAACAAAATGAGTATCTGATGACTATAATATAAGTATACATACATCAAGTTTGTGCAGCAAGACGGTCTATTAAACCACATCGACCATGGATAATAGCTTTACAATGACCAAACTTAACCGAAATGGAAGTTTGAATCTATAATATAACGTATATACGTTTATCAAGACAGTCTAGTAAACCACATAGACTATGCAGTATAGTTTTGCACTGAATAAACTCACCGATATCGAAGCCTCACAATGACCGTTAATGTAAGTGCATGGTTGGCTGGGTGCTTCATAGTTTAGCTCTTGTTCCATAGTTTGGTTGACATCATAGCTTTCTATGTTAATAAAAGGATAAACAATTGTGAGCCTACTCAGTACAATTTGATCGTGATCGCTTACGTCGAAAGTAGCACGAGTGTGCGTCCGACATAATAGTCAGAAATGTCGTGACGCAATACGACCGAAAACGTGAAATGTGATGTTCGCTTGACGGGTACTTATGCTTTAAGCGCTGACTCATCCATGAAAAGTCTAGGTGCAGATTACCGTTAAACTGCTGAGAGCAGACGATCCACAATCCAAGACTTGTCGGATAATACGTTGTCGTCCGGTTGTTGTACGTATACTGGTGGCTGATATACAAAGGATTGGGCGGATTTTCCGTTGACTTGAGCACAATCCAATCCTACGTGTATGAGAACCCAACCAGAATGGTATAAATAATACAAAATGCTTATTAGTATACAAATTTATACATATTATGTGCATATGGGAGTGACATACACTTCTGTGCACATGGATATAAACAACGAACCAAGGTTTGGTTTGGCCATGCATAGACAGACGTACACACGCAAACAGTCAACATATACTGCATTTAGTGACAAAGGAATTCTTCTGACATTCAGGAATTTACGGTGATATGAACAACAGGGAGACAACGCGGTCACTGACACGTAAGGTGCATTGGATTGGATATACGAGAGTAATTGGCTGTGCAACACGTTGACCAACAGACACAACGCAAACACCTGTGTTGAAAGTCCTAATGTTGAAAGAAACAAGGCGCACATGCTGAGTATACTGGCTAAGAGTTCAGCATGGTCGGAGAACCATGAAAAGACGCCCATCACAAATAGTATGAAGTACTGTTGTCGAGTTTTACACTATACTGCACGGCATACGTAATTTAAGCACGAGTAGTACTCCAGACGTCGTAGCGGCATGGCCCTTTCGACAACGATCATGAGGAGGAACGGGTGCAAGCTCAAAAAGGAGTGCAATTATCCCGATGTACAACTACCGATACATGTACACAGCAGTGATGGTGTGTGTGTTGAGGAGAGAGAGTGAAAGCAAGTGTGTGTGTGTTGAGGAGAGAGAAGTATGTGTCCGTGTTGAGGAGAGAGAAATGTGTGTGTGTATTGAAGAGAGAGTGTGTGTGCGCGAGCGGAGTGTGTGTGTGTGTGTTGAGGAGAGAGAGTGTGTGTGTATGTGAGGAGAAAAAAAGAGAGAGAGTGCGTGAGTGTGAGTGTGAGAGGAGAGAAAGAAAGTGAGAGAGTGTGCGAGTGTGAGTTTGAAAGGAGGGTGAGTGAGTGAGTAAGTGAGTGAGTGAGCAAGTGAGTGAGTTGTGTGTGTGTGTGTGTGAGGAGAAGACAGAGAGAGAGCGAGTGTGTGTGAGTATTTGTATGTGTGTGTGTGTGTTTGTATGTGTGTGTGTCGGTCTCTTATCTGAGTTATAACGTTGACATACACAAACACACACACACACACACACACACACACACACACAGAGAGAGAGAAGAAAAAAAACAAAAAAAAACCGAAAGGCCCACACCGCAGAACGCAACGCAAACGCAACGCAAACGCACGAAACGACAACGAATATAACACACCGCTCGAAGCGCCTTGGTTGGGTTTATCAACACCAAACATATACAACAAACAACAAACAACACAATAATAACTCGCACGCAATGAAGGGCCTTATTGCTCTAGTTTCGACCTTGATAGCCGCGGTTAACCTTCCTTTACTCGCCGGCGCACATGAGATTGAAGGCAACCTCTTTATGCCAGATCCAGATGCCAAGGTTCGTTTTTTCTTCTTCTCGCGCATTACATGTATAGGTCAATTTTCCTGTGGGCGATGGCCTATTCCGTGCATATTAATGCATACTTGGGATCATGTATAGAGGTAGTTTATATGCAAGCGTAGATGAAGGGTGGGCAGGGTGATGTGCTTGGCATGTGCACACACCCACAATCAGCGTTTTGTTTTGTTTTCGAGTGCATGGATATTCAAGTATGTCTCTCTCTGTGTACATTCTGGAAGTAGTATAACGAATGCATGTACTGCCGTCTACCGAAAATTCTTTCCACCTATAATTATGTAACTCTGCAGTCGCAAATTGAAGCATAATGTCAGCTTCAGAAACTTTTTTTTTTTGATGTTCTTACTTTGTATGTGGTAGGTAGTTACGTACACTTATATGCCTATTCTCGTCGTGTTCCCATACTTACACCATGTCCACATTGTCTGCTATGCTCGCTGCCTTACTCGTGTTAAGTTGTAGTCTTACTCGCGGATATTTGGCACTATTGTACATGGTAAAGCAGTGTATATTACAGCTGAGGTGGTAACAGTGCATGTATTTTCTTCGTGACGTATGACTTCACAACCTTGAATACATAAAACGACTCTATTTATCGGGAATAGTATTTGTCCTTGGTTTCATCCACTGATTGATTGTCATTATGTACCTCAGGCGGATTGGAAAACACGTACACGCATACTTCTTGACGGCGGGTTACAAGAGGCTTATGTCAAACGCGATGGATCATTCAAGTTTTATGATATTTCGTCTGGTAGTCACAAGATAGAGGTTTTTTCTACCGATTACATTTTCCCAGGCGTTGTAATGGAGGTATATATACTTCGCCAGTTGCATGCAGTAGTACTGGTAGTGTTATTGCACACATTTGATTTACGTACAGTTGTTGATAGGTTCGTGAACACGACAGTACGAGGTTACAATAATTATGTACTGTACCTTATATGCACTTGTTGCGGTTGGTATATTTTGAGATGAATTGAAGTGCATGTTGGATGTGAATTTTAGTTTTATTTCGTGTCGTGTACTACACAGTATACACTCTATTTAGCACATATGTTAGATATTAACCCTCCTGTGAATTTTACTGCTTTGGAAGGCAGCATGTTTTGCTATAATCAGTTGTGGCGTTGATTTACCATACACACCAAATATACCACTGCACCCATGTGGATGTCTTTACATTCTCACATTTCCTGTGGGTATTAAAGGATCCATATTCTAATCCTTTTCCTTTATGGAATCGTTGATACCTATGTAATGCAGGTCACAGATAGCGGTGACACCAGCGCGCATGTGAATAACTATATCTCAGACTCAACCCCGTCCATCCCATACCCTCTCAAATTGCATCCGATGGGGAAGCAATTGTTCTTTGCACCACGGAAGGTGTGTTATTTTGAAACGAGTAGCGATCCTAAAATATTGTAACAATGTGTTAGTTGATATTATGTACATAGTTCTTGGCAAGATTGCACAGCTATCGATGAATATCTACTTTGATGAACTATGCTGTGTCTCACAGGCCAACGAATGAGTATTGGGCACATATGATATAATCTTTTAAAACACTCGCAGCATTGTTGAACTTTACTTATCCTCATTCGTCTCGTTTGTACATTTGTTGTTGAAGGGCTGGTCACCAATTGATCTATTAAAGAACCCGATGGTACTAATGATGCTCGCAATGGGTGCGATGGGAGTGTTCTTGCCCAAAATGATTGAGAACATGGATCCAGAGATGCAAGAAGAGATGAAAACCATCACTCCTCGGTCAGCAATGGCCGAACTTCTCGGTGCCGGGTCTGACAATACAACGAACAATGCTCCCCCTCCCCCTGCCCAAAAGAAAAAGGGGAAGAAGAATACCAAGGGCTGATTGACTCTACATACATACGTCTGTATTTAACATGCATTTTTTGTTTATCCAATTATTATAGGATTCTTCTATCCATGTCTTGTAAAATAGGTTTGTAAGGCCATACTTGTTCACCTTTCGCTTGCGTAGACATAAATACGACTATAGTACCACTACGTAAGCTGATGGGTCTGTTGTATGCAGTGTGTGATATCGTACATCTTGATGGTGAAAATGCAATGGAGGGCTGTTTTGTACGAGGATGGACATACGTTTCAGCGATTTCAGCAGTCATACTACTGAAGTTGGTTTGATGACTTAGAAAATAAATGAGTAAAGCCCAATATGATACCAACCAAAAGCAGCTTTGTGCAAACTGTGATAAACCATACTCTTTGTGTTCTTGCTGATTTCTCTGCTTGTCACTACTAGTGGTACACGTAGGTTATTAGGATTATGCCGCTGAAGCACACACACACACACACACACACACACACACACACACACA
>JAWQFL010000014.1:1110362-1129616 GCA_033442365.1 Creolimax fragrantissima | reverse complement strand
AGGACAATCGCATGGTCGATATCTGCTACGTTCGACCCATTAGAGGGATCGGTCGAAAACAAGTTTGACTGCGAATCGAATGCAGGACATGATGATTCGGTAACCGCTGTAGGAGAAGACATGCCGCCCATCTCCAAAGTACTCTATATATGTATCGTTGAGTACACGTGTTTCAATCAAGGGTGTGCGGTTATACTACTCCACGAGTATATGAAAACTAAAAATAATAAGAATTTATCACAGTATATCCAGAACCATTATTGGTAGTATAATCATTTTATAACTGTGATAGAGCCTTGAATTGGATATCTCTCAAGTCAAGAGAACATCCATCATTTTGAGTATTGAGTGTCCTTAAAACGGAACGTGAGTCTGTCTCTTTGCAAGATTAACGTTTACATCTCGATTTGATGCACATACTCAAGATAATGAGATAGGAATATTTGTAGTACAATGTAACTGCAAAGAATGATCTGCGGAAGAAAAGAAAAGAATTCACGCATGGACCGATCATAAATAACACGGAACAGTGGACGGACTTGTACGAAGAAACACACAAGTTCACCACAACAATACAAAACCGACTTATATTACGCTTTAATGTGATAGTTTACAGTGTCGGAAGCACCTTAACATAAAGATAAAGCGTTATCGCTTATTCGCATTAATTAGCTCTTTTGCCATCCTCGCGCACATTCCTTTGTGCTGTGGCCAGGCTCCCCCTTGGCATCCAACTGAACAGTACGCCGCAGATTTACACCTATACGTATAATGACATATACACAGACATTAAATTGTGAGAAGATTGATAAGATGGTCTTTTTGAAATCCGGAAAGTGACTTTCACAACTGTGACAAAAACGCCAGGGGAGAAGAAGAAACTGCAATACAAGTGTATTCAAATACACAGCACTTGTTCCAGGCTTAGATACGAATACACAGCCTATAACACAGCCAAGAAGTACAAGTAGAAGCATGGAGATAACATCCTAAACTACTTGAGCATGCATGTCAATCGGCAAGTTGTTGGCTAATAATTAGGGATTTGGAACACATACTTGCTGCAGTTTTTGAGGTCAGTGGTTACAATCTCACAGAAGTGGCATTCTCTACCGCCCCCAGAGTTGGCTGTGCCGGTCTGCATCATATACACTTCACATATCCGTTTTACTTCCGATGTATTTATATCCCCCGACTCGCGCTCTGCCCTTTGCGCTAGCTCAAACAATCTGCACATACACAAGTACATACCCATAGACCAATAAGAACGATAAAGTTATACGACAGAAGGAATATAAAAGCAAAGACAAAATATATTCGACATACAGGTACATATATACACTAATTGGATTATTTTGTTTTCATAATAGAACACACGCATTCGAGTGGCACGAGACCATATGTACAAATGTATGTAAAGCAATCAGCGGATGGTGTATCATATGCAGAAACGATATACGAGTACTTGTTCAATAATGCGATATGTGATATGGTCGAACATATGGTTCGAGCATCAGCACAATCTATATAACTCTCTATAATCCCACAGTACTCACCGTTTTCCTTCGTGGGCATATGCACGCCTATCGGTCCTGCCGATGCCTTCGAATGCCCACATACTGGCACAGTACAAAGCATCCACCTCATTCTCATGCCCACCAGTTGCTGTTGCTAGTTCTAAAAAGCTAAGGATACCACATACGTAAACAATGAACATGAATATGTATACCCTACCAAGTACACTATTAGAGCACAAGAAACATATCCTGTATTATGTACAAGGCCCTTATTGATCAGAATCACACTATACATGACCACATAAACTACAATGAGAATAAAGCAACAGTAAACAATATAACACATGATGTCTGCTTAATCTCATTCTTTGCTCACTATAAACACATTACATATACATACCGCTCCATCTCATGGACCGACATGGCTGCCAATTTCACATCGCCGTCTCGAGCGAGAGCTGTGATGCATGCAAAATCAAAAATAAATTCTGGCATTAACAGTTAGATATTGAAATATTAATGTACGTATGAATATGTACTGCAAGGATATCAGCACCGTCTCCCCAATCATCCTGGACGCGCCAAATGAACGCGTGGTATTTAATTGGTGTTTGCCTGCGTGGAGTAGAATAAACACGGGCTTAATTTGGCGCACAGAAGTACCGTACATGTATAGATATACCTCGTAAAGTTTGTGCACGTATATAAACAAGTACCAGGAGAACCCGGTGAAAGGTGGAGTGCCTCCTCTACGTCTTCAATTGCATTCTCAAATAATCCCTAGTATTTCATCAAATCAGAAGCGTAAGTGACTGAAAACACAAGCGTGCATAGAAATGTAGATATCTCTGCACGCGGCATATATATACGTATGTAACGAACATGTGGCATGAAATGAGTGATATCAATGCTGGCTAAATATCACTATTATCGTATGATTGCACCATACAGCAGTGTACTTGACAATATTTACATGTTTACACAAAAATTAAATGCATATGTACGCGCATACCAAATTAGTAAAACAACCGCATCTAGCCTCCAGAAGCGATACTCTTCTCCCCATGGTGCCCTCTCGGCCACGCCATGTCGTATATTCGGAATTGGCCACTTCTAGTAAAGCACGTGAGAGTAGTTGCACAGCTACGCTCGTTCGGCACTCCAACATGGCAAGAAACGATGCTACTGCCAATGCATCGACTATCAGTGCCGATGACATTGGGAATATATTACTGGGCTGATGCATAAGAAGAAAGATGGAGGGCGAGTGAGTAAGACCAAGGCTTCGAGTGCATAATCACAGAGGGTTCGTTATACACACAATAAATCTATTCCATTAATGATGGAATCATGAAGGGATCAATCCAGACATTGTTATTGCTAGCTACTGTTGCTCTTCGAAATGTATATACATATATTATAATGAAGAGCGGGTGCCATTAAATGGTTGTGTTAGTAGTAGGATTCAATGTTCATCTAATAAGACACGAACAGAATCCATACCTTGGCACATACAATACGTCCATCGTCATCTAGCTTGACTTTTCGGCGGTCACTTCCATGAATCTCACCAAACGCCACCCCTATAGACGAATGCGATATAATGTGTGTTGAAGAGGGAGGATAATCTTATAATGTGTAAACAAAGCATACCATAGAGGGATGTCCACCATACAGATAACTATCAATACTAAGACCGCTACGACACATGTGACGCTTTCCTTTCACAATCATACACCGAGTTCATGATGTATATGTAAACCTAGTAAATATCACTAAAACAAAAAATACCATCAGCAAGCAGCGTAAGTTGCAAACTGTGACGTATAAATAAACTTGCCCGTATGAATAAGCCGGTGCATAGTTGGACACATAATAGCGCAATAGGATCCCATTTATATGTACAAGAACAAACACACATGCATGGAAAACGATATGTACACATGTACTGACACGTACACGCACTAACCCAAACCAGAGCTTTCACATGACACAGCACGCAATTCTTTTTATATAAGCACATCTCAAACTCAAAGCCTTATGGCGCATCTACATACAACATATAGCTCATTGTTTCACGCTACAAAGACAAACATACACTTACCTACACGACCGTTTAACTCTTGCTTTGTTAGTAAACCATCTAGCACCACTCTCTCACACTTCAACTGCGGTACTGTTGCAGTAATGATCCCATTCGGCGATTTATTGCCACAATTCTTAATCTATTGTTGCAGATATAAGATTGAATGTTGTTTAATGCACGTCTGTTCGTATTTATCAGTATGAATACATATGTGTATGAAAATTGCCTGCCTAGAGGATTGATATATTCATGTATTTGCCAGTATGTATCGAGATGAGGAGGGACAGGTGTGGTGTTAACAAGGGACGCACATTTAACCGTTCAAAATCTCATAGGAAAATTAAAATTATTGAACTGGGCATAATACCCTTTCCAACCCATACTTTAAACATGCACCAGTGCAGTACGTAATTCTACTCTATAGTAGTCCCGCATGCAGGTTAAGCATGTGTCTCTCTATAGTGCAAGTACACGTACAAAAACAAAGTACAGTTGCATGACGAATTACAGCTTACCCCTGCATATTCACCACCAGCCCATCCACGCTCGTCTGGCCCTAGTACCCACATCAGCGCTGCTTCACATGCATCTACGCCTTCCATGTTTTTCGTCATTTCTACCTTTGGTTTCCCAGCTCCTGTTCGATTGTGTATATGGGTGCGTGATTCGGTACATACAAGTCTAGTGGCATATAGGTGTAGTGCATATGTGCGGCGAACTATGTGAGATAGATTTATTGCGAACTATAGGCTAGAACAAAACCCACATTCGATAAGAACCAAAAAACGAGTAAAGTTTCTTTAACTCCACTTACACAGTCACACAACCGTCGCATATACACTAGTGTACATTCCACTACACGAACTTGGATATACAAATCATAAGTACACACATAACTATCGTACATATATGTTATACCTCGACCGTTGCGGTTGAGGACGCAATGGATTCCTTTACCCGAACCAGTCAGGAAAGCATGTGCCATCATTTCTAATCCCCCTGATGTATCTCCCTCTAACAAAACTTGCAATCCCTCTCCCCACAGAATTGCTCCAGTCATTCCACGTGTAGATGATATCATACCCCTATCATACAATATGAATGCGTACATGTTAAGATGGGTATTCCTCTACGACTAGGTGATATGAAAATAATGTAGAACTTGAGAACGAACGCTTCATTACGTACAGATTGTGATGGATATTATTCACCGACACCACCACATATTTAAGAACCACTTGCACACAGTGCAATGACATATATATATATGTATATATAAATCATCGTACATACTAATCAATTGAGATGATCCTGTCTAAGAAGAGGTAAAATTTCACACAGATGGAGGAGGAGGACATGGAGATTCACGCACCCTAGTCGATGAGAGATATGTAGAGAAAACAAATCATGTTACACAAAACAAACTAAACACAATCAATATACATGCCGTAGTGTACCTTTTCATTTCCTCCAGATCTTCTTTCAACCTGCCAGGGTAGTGATGTGTTATAGTGGGGGTAACAGCAGTGTAATGAGACGAGACAGGGTGTGAGATGGGTAGTTTTGGTATACTATCGGCTTGTTCTATGTTCGTTGATGAAGTCTTGTTGTTCGCCGAGGATGTGAATGGGGCATTAGGGTTATTTATTCCACAACATTCGTTCGTTCTCCTCCGAGCCGACTTATACATACGCCGGAATGAATCTCTCATCAGTGGTGTAAGATCTGGATGTAGTTTTAGTGCGGCTTCTATCCGTTCACTGTGGGGATCTGAAGTTTTATCAGTTGGAAGGACAATCGCATGGTCGATATCTGCTACGTTCGACCCATTAGAGGGATCGGTCGAAAACAAGTTTGACTGCGAATCGAATGCAGGACATGATGATTCGGTAACCGCTGTAGGAGAAGACATGCCGCCCATCTCCAAAGTACTCTATATATGTATCGTTGAGTACACGTGTTTCAATCAAGGGTGTGCGGTTATACTACTCCACGCACGTAAATGATCAAATGTTATAGTACGATGATGATTTATGAGTTTTAACGTTTGTAACACTTAATCGACTCGATACATGCACGGATTGTACTATTAACAGAGAATACGGCTCTCCTTACGTCTGTATTTCGTCGTTCACCCATTGAGGTCCATGCGTATGGTTTGATGAAACAACCTACCTAACAATGATTGCAGCAGCGCATCTCGCATGTGCAACCATTTAATCAATCTACGGGGCGAATATGATGATGGTGGCGATGATGTGTGTGTGTGTGTGTATGTGTGTTTGTGTGTGTGTGTGTGTGCGTGTGTGTGTGTGTGTGTGTGTACGTATGTATAGAGCACAGCCAGCCCGCCGTTTTACGAAATTTTTTAATACATTTATTATTAGTACATTTTACGTAGGACGTAAAATATACGTTAATACATATATATCAATCCATCTCGTAGTTTCATTACCACAAACGTAGTTTGGAATACCATTTCCACCACGTTTACGTACAACACGTGACATGGACGAAGAGTTTACGTAACTCCCCGCCATGGATAACGTTATCTGTAACACTAACCTAGGGTAACACTAACCTCGGGTAATCAAGGTTCAGAAATCCTATCTTCATGTATCATGCCATTCATAGATACATAGTAACAAGATCACTGGACGGGGGAGAGGGGTCTCTAAGAGCCTCTGGTCGGTCTGAGAGCCTCTGGTCCAACGGCGGACCAGAGGCTGACTCGTCGCTGGCAAGCCGCTAGTCGATGAATAAATGCCATACATAGTAACAATTGAACTGGACCTGTTTTGAGAGCCTGTGGGAACCTAGACGAACAAGATATCTAGGGAGAGCTAGACGAAGAAGATATCCAGGGAGAGCTAGTACAAAAATTTGAGGGAGAGCTAGTACAACGAGATATCTATGGAGAGCTAGATGACCAAGATAGGGAGAGCTAATATCTTTCTTCCAATCATACATAGCGTTTGTACTGTTTATATGTCATACGGTATTGTCTTCTATATTATCATAGTGATGTCAGTTTGTACTCGGGCTAGTAACACGGTATGCGATGTTCTTTGACTGGCCTTATGGAAGCGGTAGATTTGACAACACTGTCGCCGAGAAAATCGGTCCCACGTTAGCGCTCCAATAACTACTTGTTGTGACTCTGTCAGGGTATCACATAATAAGTAACGGCGTACACCATTTTTCTACTTCTTTACGACTCATGTGTATCAGTATATACCTATATGTGTAGATATATATGTGGGAACATATGACGTTTTAGCATATGTTGATATGGATGAGTAGTAGTTTTGGGATTACCATCCTGGTTCAGACGTTCGTGGGTTCGTGGACATATTTTGTGAAACGCAAGGTGCTAAGAATAACATGTGAATGGTAACATCGGATAGAAAACAGTAGCAACTGTATTACGATACGGAAATTAAGTACTTTTATGTGCTTAATCAGTATGTGCTTCATAATCTAAATGTCTCGGAAATATTTCCAATTGTGCAATAGTGATATGGATGAGGATCATTATTGTAGGTCACTACTATGTAATATTATTGAGTGGCTCTTAGAAGAAGAGTAAGTACATCGCTTTCATCGATGCTTTCAGTCTCCCTTACGCGAACGTCTGAGCCATGCGCCACCTCGTCCAGCAAGTCCGTCTCATCGTCATCGTCTTTGTTGACCCTTTCATCCTTCATGGAAAGAAAAGCACGCATAGGCAACATGAGAGTTTATCTAGGAGATATCCAGATCTAATTTTGATTTATCCATCATTGACATTCGCAATACGAATACAACAGGCACACCTTCTTCTTCTGATAGATATTCTTCACCATGTCTCGAATGTTCATCTCAATAGTATTTCTGCAACAATGGCAGAACATAAACAACACAGATTTAAAGGCTTAGAATGTGTTAGGACTGTCATCGAGGATGCTTTGTTTGCGAAATGGTACTCCTCTAAGATGAATAAAACAACTCTGTGAATGTAATAATGAAACTTATTTGAAAGTATTCATTGAGCCTTAACGAAATGTGTTAGCCTAGGTGTGTTATAGGTATCCCTGCATATTGAAGAAGCGCATACTTGGTGTAAAATACATGAACCGTTGTTGGCTCCGTCTGTCCAATACGATGGATGCGATTGATTGTTTGTTGCTCCATCGCTTGATCTAACAAGGGCTCAACCAAGAAGCAATGTGTAGCTCTCACAAGCGTCAATCCACTTGCCTGCATTCAGAACCCAAACATAAAGAATGTTGCAATGGCGGGGTACGTAATTTGTAATTCGTTTACAAATCTATAGACACGAGACCATCATACTGAATGCTATATCATATATATCACTAGAAAATATCCCAGCACCATGATAATCTTCTGAAGAGGGTATACAACAATCATACGTACGTAACAACCAATAATTTATACACATCCGCTAGTTCTTTCCATTTAATGCGACACTGTATACCCGAGGAACGTGCAGACACTAAAACTATATCTCCAATCTACAGTGACATATATCGAAAGTACACCTGCCTACTCAATTGATTGACGGAGCAAACATGCAATGTGTAAGCTCACTTGTGCATACATATACCTGCTGTTTCCCCGAGAGAAGGAACACAGTAATGCTAGGGTCTGAGTTAAATTTACGTATAGCAATGCTCTTCGTTCCCTGAAGATCAACGTAGTGGATTCCATTCGCCTACCAAAAAAGAAAAACACCAAATCCAATGTGTTTGAAGTGCACGGGGAGTGCGAAAGTTATTACTGTCGAACAAATCGATTTGAAGATTTGTCGCACGCTACAATAAAGATATGTTCACTCCAACATTCGTGCTACTACATTTCCAAGTATTTAAACACTTTCGTGACCACAACACCATAACATTCACCACAACCACTAGTCAGGATCGTGTAACTTATACCTGGAGAGCACGGGCTATAATTTTTAAACTTTCCTTCCATTGGGAGAAGACGATAGATTTTACCTCTGGGCTGGTGATATATAAATGTTTCAGATAACGTACAATGGTTTCAACTTTTGCGTTAAACTCCCCACTCCTTACTTGATCATTGTCGCTTAGCAAGAAGTCCGGCAAGGGCGGGAACTGATTGCCACGTACACGACCTCCTACCTGCCCGCTTAACGATTTATCATCTACACCCATCTTTCTCACACTGTTATCATCATGCACACGGTTATTCGAATGTGTATGCACACGACCACGGTATACATTGTGATTGGGCTGTGAAACTACTGCCCTAAGATCCGCGACTGTGGTCTCTGCCTTACAGAACGGGCACTGGCGATGTCGTGCAATCCATTGCACGACGCATAATTCACAAAACATATGGCCACACGGCAAAACGCGTACACTGCCTGTAAGCGGTGATAAGCAAATCAAACAGTCGCGTTTAATAACCTTTCCGGGTCCAGCATACGTTTCAACACCAGCATTCGCGTCCATTTCCGCATGATCTTTCGTGTCATTAGATTTGTTCTCACACACATTAGAGAGCTGTGTTCTTGCTATCAATTGACTGTTTGTGTCACTAGAATGTGTGGTATTGTCAGTAGTGGATACAGGTTTGACGTATGTATGCATCTCATCTCCATTTGAAATCACATTTTCTCTGTCTGCAGATTCTGCATTTCCTTTTCTTGTTGCCTTATCTACATCCACACTGGCATTTGTTCTATTATGGCTTTGAGCTCCTAATAAGATAGGAATACAATATGCGGTACGACTTTGTCTAGTGATATACATACAAACGTATATCGTAAAAACATATATACTTGTTTCCGTGCGTGCTTGAGTATGTGAGTGAGTTGGAGAGTGATTTACCCTGCAATACTTGTATACTTTTAAGAATATCTCTATCACAAGATTCTAATTATATTGCAACTCAGCACGTGTGGTCGTTTGTCTTATCCATGTCACAGCGCATAATTTCGTCTTTATACACATCATGCATACATACATATGAATTCAACTAAGCAAAAATATGCAGAGAAGTATTCGAATCTAAGTCACATCTAAGCCTCCTCCAAGGTCCATCCGTCTATGTACATGCTCAACCACGAATTTGACACATACCGATTTCCTTTCTCTTCTCTTCTTGAGCAAGGGCGGACAGGTAACGATACCTTCCACCCGTACGACTGACCTGCGCTCTAGCCAGCAAAACACTCGTCTCAGCATGCGATAATTCTGCGTCTTTGTCCACAGGTGGCGCAGGCACCATTACCGCATCCGACAATTCCTGCAAACATTATATTCATAAATTGAAAGAAGCGGTGTCACAGGTTCTGTGGGTTATACATACATGAGCACACATGTTCTAGAGTTTAATTTGGTGGCCATAGATTTATACAAGACTGTACGAACAAAACAGAAATAAATCAAAAACATAAGAGTTGTTTGCAACTACTGGCATCTTGACCGTGTATTTTTTCTTGTGAGTATACTTTAACGCACTATACTGTATATGTGAATTCAAATAAAAATAATGTATATACATCGGTTTGTGTTGCAATATAGCTATAATCACATTCTCGCACTAAAATATTTCGTAGTAGGGGAGAAATAGAAAGCGCTCATTACAATCACAAAGCTGTATCATGGAAAATGCAATCGTGAAATTGCACATTTGCATAGGATTACTAAAGGGTCATGTCAAAGTCAATATACTGTACCTGTAGTTTTTTGTAAAACAGTATTCGAGAGTTCCATAGGCGAGACATCTCGTCGACCTCTCTTGTGAGAACCTGTTTACCGATTT
The DNA here is from genome assembly GCA_033442365.1 of Creolimax fragrantissima. Classification (NCBI taxonomy): domain Eukaryota; class Ichthyosporea; order Ichthyophonida; genus Creolimax; species Creolimax fragrantissima. The sequence continues at coordinate 1,119,218 of JAWQFL010000014.1, read as the reverse complement.
CATCGCATGTGATGTATACAAAAGTTTCGAAATATCCATGAGCACATAATGATTCCCAGGATAAAGCATTGTAACTTACCTGCCAAGAGTAATTCTACTCATATAAACGAATGCTTGCACTTGCATGAGGATAATTTAATTACCTTATGGATAACAGACTGAGCTTTTTGTGACACGACAAGTTGCTCATGTAACAGACGAAGGTATCTGCAGGCATAAAATGCAATATTATAGTAAATAATCTTTGCATCGGTACTCTACAATGTTTGACAATCAGAATGTAAATTGCAATCTACTTTTACTGTTTCGAAGCACGTGAAACGCATGTACACGCTGAACACGATGTTAATTTGTGACTGCAATTATGGTTGCTGACTGTATCTGCAACATAGCACATTTTATTTTCACATAATGGTATTCAAACAAATTTGTGCAATAGTGTATGCCCATCTCGCAAATGACAGCTGTGAAACTAGATGGCTCCTTCGAGTTTGTCAATTAATTCTTAACTGCCATACACTACTTATCGTTCAATAAAGTACTTTTTATCACATGTACATATGCACATAGCATGGCAAACAGTAGACAGCTGAAAACTTACGTTGGAGCAACTCTCAGTGCTTAATTCGTACATGAGTGCAAATAACACAATCTGCAACTTTGCATGCAGTGTTCTTCACTGCCTTAAACCATCTATGCACAAATACAGAAGAAGAAGAAATATGCCAAGCACCTACCATGGGCAGGACTTGAATGCATCACCACGCTATAAATAATAGACATCCACATTCAATTATGATGTTGGGGACGGTTACTTACTTTGCGTCTGACTGAAGTGTAGGTCCACTGTATCCCTTGAACTTATCCTGTATATCGAATAGAATATTTGCACGACATCGGTCACTTACCTCACTGGAAATATTCAAAACCGTTCCCATCACCTCGCGCTCGCCGTAGCCTAGGTAGCAAATATGCATTAACATAGATGTGTTGCTGTTCGTGTTTAGTAGACGATCAAGCATGTGCTTACATACCCAGCACACAGAAAAGGGGAGCAAGCAAACAATATTCCCCAGATAAATACATCAAATCGCATAATACCTGTACGTCCGAAAAGTATTGCCTTTCTCTTTTTCAGCAAATTGGAGAATTCTCTCTGCAAATCCATACCTACATCGATTATACAATTGATCATGGTGAAGGTCTATCAATCATAATGACGGTGTTACTTTTGCTACGAAGATTTAATGTAACAACAGGTAAAAAATGCACCATTACAGTCGATTTTCCTGGTCCAAAAAACAAACTTTGATCACTAATGCGGATTATAAGCTTCAGACAAGGCAGATAGAGGCAACAAGGTTGTATTAAAAATAACCCTAAAGGGATAAAATATCATTTTTCCGTGAGCTCATACATATATGGACGCACGCAGTAACATAGGTGCACGGATATACATGTATGTACATATACAACACATCACACACACACACAAGTGAAGGGTGAGATACACATGTGCACAAACGATACCCTCGTTCTGGGCAATTACGTCCGCGCTGTAATCAGTATGTAAATCCTGTATTTCAATTGAGCATGTAGTATAGTGAGCTGGGAAGTAGAAACAAACTATCCGACTAGAAAAGATATTCAAAACACCATGGTGATAACAATATACACAACCATACACACATCCTTCACATCCGCATTTAAATATCCCAACGAGAACGTGTGCATACTCATCACAAATATACGAATACATTCATCCAATTTCTATACAATAAGATACACGAGAAATTGAACTGTAAGTAAGCTATTCCAAACGTTGAGCTTTCATGAACAAGAACAGACAAGTACACATATCGAACCTTCTCGATAAGAACATCTAAAATTGATGCTCTCACTTCCGCAATATGAGACAGAAGACAATTCAATTGCACATCCACAGCATTAAGCTCTTCCACCAATGTATGTCCAGCCACAAACATCCGCGCATCCACGTGACCAAGTTTATGTTTATCTTCGAGATTTATTAAAACATCTTTATGTTTGTGTTCAAATTCTCGCAGACGTATCACGTCTGTCTCGACAGTCTCCTCAAATGACTTCATTAGTCGTATACGGACCTGCGCACACAACCATAGGTTCGTTGGTGGAATGTGTGACCAAAGTGTGTACGAATATGTGTGAGCAGGTGTAAAATAAAGTACGTATGGTTGTGGTCGAGTGTTCATCCGAAATCGTGAACGAGAGTATAGTTCCGAGTTGCTATAGGTACGAGTTCAAGATGCGAACAAACAAACCATTTAAATAACGAACTCCACAAAACCACTGACACATACAACCACAGCCACTGCAACACAATGGAAGGACCTTCTCTGCCAGTTCAAAGAAAAATTCATGCTGAATTTTGTCCTCAATTTGATAATATACGGATGCCTGGTTGAATAGCACAAGGTGGAGCAACGACGTCCTGTACACATACAAGTGCGTGGATTGTTCAGCGTAGTATGTGTGGCATTGGTCTTCATGTTTATCTTCTTGTAAAGTCACATCTGTTCTGCATATACTACTGCACATCACTTCTACTTACCAATGCTTCCATTCCCCAGTAACCCATGGTCCAAAAACTTCTGTTTTTCTTGTGCACGCAGTCAGCGAACCGTTTGTGATTGTGGGTGGGAGTGTGGGCACCCCCTTCTCTGAACCTGTTTTCACATTTGCTTTTTCGTCACCTGCACACGATACTTCAATTTCATTCGAGTTCTCATCTGCATTGCAAGTGGTGGGTGCATGCGGAACACTAAGAGCGTCATATGACACAGGTGGGTCAATACCATATTCCGCATCCAGTAACTGGAAACCGTCCACCAACCATCTCTTAGCTGTGTCATATTGTAACAAGGCATTGGTGTAATTCTCTTTGAACTCCCAGGCCATACCAACGCGTACAGAACATACCACACTCCGTCGTATCATGCTATGGTATGCAGTCTCGGCTTGACGTTTAAGCACATCTAGTACTTCTCGCATAGTTTTGTATTCAGCACCGTACCGCCCTTTACCATACACACCCATTTGAGGATGCACACATGCTTGTCGTAAGCGCAGTAACATGGATGATAGCTGTGTGGCTCGTGCATCATCTCTCTGTACGTACGCACGTGATATGATCCTGTGCCGTGATTTTGTTGTGGCAACTTCGTGTTCCATTGTATGTGCGGGTGTACTACTGGGTACATCGTGTTGTGTCTGTTCGAAGCTCGTAAGTGTGATCTGTGGTTGTGTATTTCTCATGTGTAGGTCGGTCGTGTTGCTACTTTGCGCAGTGTATGAATGTGTTGTGGGAACAGAAAGATCTAAAGTCATACGAATCTCCTCTGCTAATTCTCTGTACACATTCGTCTCGACCTCGTTAAGTTGTAAAAAGTATTCTTTTCTGTGCTGTGGCGGCAAGTGCAATTGGTTTTGCACACTACGCTTACTCGTACGCCACATGACGTCTCCCAACACACATCGCAATCCTTTAGTTGCTTCAACACCGCTCTGAATGTTCATACCTGCGATGGAGTAGATATACGTTGTGGGTGAAGAGGTACTGCTGTACAAGCATACATTAACGAATTTACGACGGGATGGAAACATGTTAACCGAGAATATACGTTGTACATATAAACGCGACGCAACAGGGATGAAATATTGTCATGTGGGGTGCGTGTTTTGTGCGCACGATTAGATATTTGGGTGTGGGTGTGGGTGTGTTGTGTGCGTGCATGTACATTAGCAACTACACATGAATGACATTTTAATACCATTGGCACGAGAAATAGCGACCTTCTCACTCTTATTCCAAGCATCGACTACGCGCTTAAACAGGCCTTTACTGGTGACAATCGGGTGATTGATGAATTGAAGCAAACCCTTCATTGACGCAATACCCTTATTGCCAATAGGTGTTCCGGTTATGGCCCAACGGTGCACAGCACGCATTCGAGACACCATTTCAGCTGGGCTACGTTTAAACAGGAAAGAATACAAACGATCATTCATGGTCAGTATTTGCGTGCCCATTTACGTACTACTCATCCCAAGAATTGTGAACATATCTAGGCATATGGCGATGCATATGAACCTATTTAAATATACGCGCGCAGACCTCTACATATCGAGTTAAACTTTCATACATGATCTTTCCGTCCACATATGTACCTGATTACTACACACTTAAAGACTCCTACTACATGAAAAACAGTTCAATATATATAATCAATATAAATACAGTATTTATATCGCATAGGTACCTTTTTGTCAATCAGTCTAGATACAGTACTCCACGAGACATGGAAGGTCAGGTACAATTATTACGAAATATATAGTCCGTCGCAAAGATTACACATTATTGGGACGGCCATACATATATCTTACTTGCAAGCACCAGATTCTACCATCTGAGCTTCATCCAGGCACAGTCTCCACCAATCAATCTGTACCAAAACAGTTCTAGGTGCTTCGTATTTTGCTGCAAAACGGCGAGAGCGAGTATTACGATCTCTTGCGTAGTGTACGTCACTCGCCAACACGTTGTAGGACGTAAGAACCACGTCATACGTAGAGATCTCTTCTGGGGTGAGATGATTCTTCGAGTGTTTCATGCCATCGTACACCTATTGGTAGTCAATGAATAGGTATATACTAGTATAGGCAAATTTGAATGTACAATTTATAGGTGAAAGTCGCATTGCACAACGCAAATATATAAGAATGTACATACACAGCAATCATAAACTTGTCCAAGTCATAACTAGATGTTCATTGATACAGAATGGTAGGGACAACTATCGCAATAAACTGTACAGATAATAAATACGTACAGACGTGTACATATACGTAACTATACAATGCACAAAAGCAATACCAGCACACGTAGTTGGTCAGTTTTAGACTCGAATTCAGAAGCCCACTGGTACAGAATAGTGAGAGGGGCAACGATCAGCGTGGTCCTCACACTGAGAACTGGTTCTTCATGCAGCCCTATCTGCATTTGTGTGTCACTGGATAAACCAGTAGGACACCCTGTACGATGCGAACCTGTACTGACTTTCGCATTCACCGTGCTACCTGTACTGTTTGGCTCTTTATCTGCTATTCTAGCATCTTTCGTATCCACATCCTTATACACATCCACATCTACAATCCCCGCCACATCCACATCAACACTCACATTCCCAGCCACATTACCTCTAGCATTCACAGTTGTAGAGTCAGGAGTACATTCTACACTATTCGACGCAACTTGTGAATTTATCACATCCGTTATCGTACTACTGCACTCCGTTGGTTCCCAGGACACTTTGTGCGACATTGTCCGTGTTGAAACTGTTGACTGTGGGTTCATAGTACGTACAATGTGTTTAGCATTTGTGTTCGCATCAACATCCATGTTCACATCCAAATTCATGTTCGGGGAAACACTATCATGTGGATAGCTGTCTGTCTGTAAGTCTTCGTCTACGATTGTCGCTGGGGTTAATACGCGTGGGTTGGACAGTATAAGAGCAATCAGCTCCATTGTCTTACCTAAGCCCATTTCATCAGCAAGTATACCCATTCCACCCAACCCACTTTCCCGTCCTTGATTACTGTCAGTTGTACTTCTCTGCGTATGCGATCTGTGTGAATTTGGTGCAATGGGTACATGATGTAATGTCGGTTCACTTGTTCCTACGTTAGAGGGACGCACTGTGTTGTATCTTAAACTCCCAGTTGCAATATCAGCATACAGTACTAAAATACTAGATTCTGAACATGATGTGGCCGTGGAAGCGGACGTAGGCGTGCATGTTGGTGCAAGAGTACACATATCCAGGAGCAGTCGACATTTCACTGTTTTCTTCAGATCTGGTAGACGATTGAGTTGCACCCACGTGCCTTCGACTGACATATGATTACGTGCGCGTGTGCTTTCTTGGATGTTTGAAAGCACACTGTCATCATGAGAGTTTATGTATGGCTGCGTTATGTCCGATGGCTTTTCCTTTGTGAGTGCCCAATGTACTGCTTGCCGTTGGTATGGTAACAGGGGTACTAATAGTCCATCGGGCTGGGGGGCCAGTGGTTGAACACTTAAATCCGGTTCAATGCTCTCGAAGAAACTGTGCAGGAAGCTGGAACTATGGGTGCTCGACTTGGAAGTATCTGTTGAGCGAGTTAGATAAAAAAGCGACGTTAGGGCGCAAATATGCGAAAAGAGTCAGCATGTGCGAGTACGTGTCAGTGCGTAGCATGCACTCAAAGAAATCGAGTCTGTGTGTTATATTTTAGCCAACTAGGAATATATTAAACGCACAGGGTGACCATGAAATGGAATAAACTTTCAAACCATGTGACTTAATATACATCCGAACACAAAAATGCACTTACGTGTCAAAGAGGGAAATTTGTCGTACAGATTTATAGCGGTGTGCAAAAAGCGGTCATCAAGGACACGAATAAAGGCAATTTGGCGTAACAATTTCAATTTTACGTTCAATCCCACGGCTGCATCAACAGTGGATGTCTGATCACGAACTTTGAAATTCTCTATTTTGCGTCTCTTACGTGGCGACTCTAGTGTCTGCATATCTATGCGTGGATGTGTATGCATACACTTGTGTGTATCTATATCTGATTTTGTAGTTGTCATAGTGGTACAACCCGCCCGTTTGTAACCGTGCATTTGTGTTGGTATAAGTGTAGACTGGATGTCCGTTAGTTGGACTTGAGCTCGTGCTGGAGATGCGAGATATTCTAACCCTGATACATGCGTAGTGACATAAACACACACTTCTAGATTCCCATCCACAGCATCAAAACAAGCAAAAGCCGGAATCTGAGGAACCAGTTTAAGTGCGTTAAGAAGCAAGAGGCCTGCGTATGTTGTAGTGTATGAGCTATCTTCACGATCATCCGTACCCGTACTGGGTGCAGGTGAAGTGGTTGCTTTGATATGGTGAATCTCCTTCGCCACATCTACAAACAAAGCCCCACATTGAGTTGTAGAGTGTACACATTTGTTCACGTGCCCCGTTGTACCGTCAACTGTGTTGTCGCATCTGCCTCCGTGACAACACACGCTAGGTACGAGCATCAAGGGGATCCGCTCATTTTCACACCATACCACCCGCATATGTACGAAATGGTTCACTTTGTTTTTCATCACTTCTACCCATTTCTCACTATTTTCCGCTGCCTGAATATGCACACTATCTGCGTGTTCCTCGATTTTCGTTTCTTCGCGGATATGCGTAATATTCCTCTCGACCTCGTTATTCGTGCTTTCTTGAATATGTACATTTTCCTCATCACTCATCTCATGCCTAGTGTCGGGTACGTTTGCATGCGTAGCGGCTAACATTTGACATATAACTTGTTGGGAGAGCCGTAGCTTAAACCGACTGCAGTATATCATATCCACTATACATTCTGTCACGGCCACATGCCTTTCAATAGCCTCCGATTGCTGAAATGCATATCATGTGAAACATACGTGCGTAAACAGACGTGAGGTTCATACTAGTGTAGTGCGGAAGTAGACTAGACCTTTTCAACACATACTTTTAGGCTAATAACCGTGGATGAGGTATAATTTTGGGTTTCGTGCATAGATATGAGTAGGTCGAGCACCCTCATAAAACTGATAAAGGAACGTGGTCAACACAAACCGGTTTGAATGATATAATTTCGTTGAGTAACTAAATACGTTTATTGAAGAGCAAGCCGGCAGTAATTTTCATATTCACAAGTGTTCACTTCCTTTTAACCGCACAATCGAACAGTCATATATTCTTCTGTGTGCTTCCGCATGTACATGCGTGTGTACACGTACGTGTGCATGCTCATGTTAGTATCGACAACTACTCCAATATAACTGTGAAGTGGCCGTTGCATGAGACCACGGACAGGAGCTGAATACGCTGTTTTTGTGCACGTGTATGTCAAATACATTCGTGGATATGCACGTACTCTTGACTCGTGTAATAACACTTTGCATATACGTACACACTGCGTGATAATTAACGTATAAACACGTACGTGAGTATATGTATAAGCCACTTACTTGTAATACTACCATTTGTATCTAGCAACGTTCATCTTTTAATGATTCGCTAATTTTGCGGCACAACACCACTACAGGGAGGTTAGCACCCTTTGTTTTCATAGCTTTACATTAACATACGGTTGCACTCACACATCCGGTGACGATACATAAGCGTTTCTGCACGAATATACGTACCTCTTGCGAAATATCATTCCTCCAATCCCCACCCAAAGGCAGGTTTAGATCATCCAAAGGGATCTCATGAAATTCTGCATGTTTTTTAGCTCTGGCTCTTGATTTAGAATCATCAGCAACGTACCGTGCATCGCCCTTGTACTTGGGTTTCTGTTTTTTTCGAACCATGGTGGGCAGTTGCGTTCTATCAAAGTTGCGTTTTATCAACGCGCAAAGACTCAGAGAACACGCACGGTAGAGGACAGTCTACCCATTTGTGCCTTTGACCGCAAAACTCTTTCTATGTTAAGTATAACAAGCAGTAAGTAGGCAGGGTATATGGAAGCGGGCATGGACATGGAATGTAAGCCCTCATCGACTACCATAGAGTACTACTATGCATTGCATGTACAAACGTACGCGTATGCGTACATATGTGCAATCGAGTTTGCATTCATGCGTCTGTGCTTGCCGATGAGATAAAAATACAGGAGAAATGAGAGTGAGTGAGTGAGTGTGTGTGTGTGTGTGTGTGTGTGTGTGTGTGTGTGTGTGTGTGTGTGTGTGTGTGTGTGTGTGTGTGTGTGTGTGTGTGTGTGTGTGTGTGT